>CM060253.1:10810620-10973782 GCA_030684275.1 Acipenser oxyrinchus oxyrinchus
ATAACTGATCCATTTATATCTTTGTAAAACATTTTGATACATTCATAAAATTATGACCAACTCCAAAAGCTCCAGCGTTTTCAATATTGTGTTCAATGGTGTCAAAAGCTTTATTCAAGTCCAAAAAAGTATTAATGCCTCAGATTCAACTAAATTATAGAAACCCAGTAACTCTAGTACTAATCAAATTGTATTACCTGTTTTTTAATTATAAAACTTGAGTTTTGTTAATTATTTGGCCCAAACCTTTTATTAAATCGTGTCGCATAAGTGAGTGCAATTAGCTTATAAATCAGCATTTAACAAAGTTATCGGTTTCCAATTATCTATAGTAAGTGGGTCTTTATTGGGTTTAGGTATAAGTGTGATAAGTATTGTTTCATTGTGGACCCCATCTCTCCCTTTTGAATACATTCTTGCTACATTATAAAAATCAGTTCATTCAGTAATTACGCTTATTGTGGCATTTATTGGATTGAGCAGAGTAAGATATTATTTGGCCTCTCAGATATGCTTTGAGTGTTTCCCATAGGGTGTCTGGAGAGGCGTCTGGGGTGGTTGGTTTTAAGAAAGAAATCGATTTCAGAAGAGGTGAACTAAACAAAGTTTTGGTCTGAGAGCAGCAGGGTGTTAAAGCGCCAAGAGTGCTGTGATGTTACCTTAAAAAAGCACCAAGACTAGGGGTGCATGATCAGATATCCCAATACTGTGATGGGAGCATGAACGAACAGAAGGAAGCAATTCATTGTTGAGGAAGAAAATCAACACGCGAGTATGACTGATGGACAGGTGAAAAGAACAAGTACTGCCTACTAGTGGGGAACAAAAAGCAACAAAACATCAGAGATTTGATATGTGTCAAGGAATTTACGAATGGCTAGAGCTGATCTTGAGGGGGGAGTTCGCTTTGTGGAAGAACATTCTAGGTTGGGGTTCAAGGTGCAATTCAAGTCTCCCAGAAGAATTAAGTGATGAGAATGCAGGTCTGGGAGAGAGAACAGAAAAATATTCTTAAAAATGGACTGTCATTAAAGGGGTGCATATACGTTTGCAAGGATTACTGGTGTATCAAAGAGTTCACACTTGACTGTGACAAAGCGGCATTTTGGGTCACGTGAGATGGAATTAGTGGGACAGATTTATGCACCATAATTGCTGTGCCCCTAGCCTTTGTATTAAAGGTAAAATGGAAAAGCTGCCTCACCCAACTCCTTCACATGCCAAAAATGGGACTCCTGGAGGAACTCGATACCCACTTTGAGTTTCTGGAGGTGAGACATTACTTTGTTGCATTTCATGGGGTGGTTAAGCACTTTGACGTTCCAACTAATGAAATGAATAGGGGTCTCATTGGTGTTAAAGCTCTTAGGGCCTCATGCACTAACCAGCAGTAACCAGTTTACCACGCAGTAAGCCCGTTACTGTGTGCTTTCTACACCTGCTATATTCACTAACCAGCGCATCACACAGGGCGACAGGTGGAGGGCGGGCGCAAACCCGGGACCTCTCACACTAAAGCATAGCGCCGATACCGCTGTACAAAAGAGCCGGCTCCTTTGCAAGGAGTGTGATTACGTCACCTACCGGACCTGCTGCTGCCTTCCCCCGTGCACGCTACAATATTATACAACTGTACTTTGATTAAATAAAAAAAATGAATATTATACAGTATGTATGCACTATTTACTATTGTTATGAATTTACTATTCATCAATATTACAAAATCAACTTCGCTCATCAGGCACCTATATATATATATATATATATATATATATATATATATATATATATATATATATATATATATATATGTTTATCACGCAGAAATGTCTGATAAACGATGACATCATTACTTGCGCAGAAATCCACCGAGCACAAACTGCGGTTGTTTCAGTGCAGTTTTAACACACACACACACACACACACACACACACACACACACACACACACACACACACACACACACACACACACACACACACACACACACAAACGCAGAGTTGCTGTGCATTAAGTAACCAAGCTGAATAAATAACAGAACTTGCTACTTGTTCCGAACAGGATTAACTAATGCGGTTGTCGCTGCCTTTTACAACCAAACTGTGTGTGTACTTAAACCGTATTAAGAGCAAAAGGTGAACTTGCAACTGCATTTAGGCTGTGTGTCTGCAAGGCCTTAGTTCTTTGTGCTAGCCATGATGCTACCAGACATTAGAAATTGGCCTGTCCAGTCCAGCCAAGACAGAACTGTTTGCTGGTTTTAAATTTTCTAAACCTTTATTTGCTGTTATGTGTGTGATAATAAGGAGCAACACTGACCTAATTCTTGTCCAGCAAACAGGAAATTGTAATTAATGGCTTGCGAGGACAGCCAAAAGGCTGGGAAGGGCACAGGCAACTAGAGGGGACATATGTAGTGAAATATCCCTGGCTGTACTGTGATTGTCACAACCCTCCCCAGCACATGTAGGGGCTGAACCTGCAAGCAACTGCACCCTGGGAAATGTAGTTTGTGCCTACAATTCAACCCATTGTCTTTCCATAACTCAGTTTACAGGCCAAGGACTTCCACGAGGAACTTGGACACAAACTCCATTGGATTGCCCTTGTCCATGCCCTCTGCAATCCCGATGACATGAAGGTTGTCTCGCCACAAGCGATTTTCAACAGGTGGCCAACAGGTTAGTGCAGTCTGTTTGCAGGAAACCAAGGTGGGCCTCGATATTTGTAACTACTGCTTCAACCTCACCCACTCTCTCGCAGCAAGATGACAATGGAGCCTGCAACAGGGCCACTGTTGATTTGATTTCGGCTCATAAAATGTCAATCTCCCTTTAAAGACTTGCAGAATGCTATCCAGTGTTAAGGCACTTTCGGATCATGGGTTCAGGCAGCTATAATTATGTAGGATTGAGAGATATTTGGAGCTTGCTTTTAGTCCCTCTACTCCATTTGCTAGTTTAACACTAATTTAATTCATTGCACTACAATTACTGCCAATTAAAAAATCTGTTTTTAATTTTAGGACAAAACTGAACACGTTAACAAAATGAGTTATGAGTTATACAAAATGAGGGAAATGTTGTAAAATCCACTTTGTTGTAATTTGCTAGAGTTTTTAGAAAGATCAGTAAATTAATACATTGCAAGTTTCATTTTTATTTTGCAAGAAAAAAATAAATATGTGCAACTCATTCCGATACCAACCCACATTTACGACAGAAGGGAGTGAACTTGTGGACAAGCAAACAGGAAATCAGTTGTTTCCATGGGCAGATCTGACAGAGCTGCGCACATGTGCATTTAGGACATACCGTGTTCTAGGGGATACTGAATTGGATACACCAGAAGTACCCTTAAAATGCATCTCTGGCCCTTATTTTCACCCAGGTAGTGAGCAGACAATGGTTTAATGTTTATTTAACACAGATTTTCACTGTTTCAAAGAACCAATGTGTCATTTAAATTTTTTTTGGAGTAAGACGTATTCTTTTTTCTTATCAAATTACAGTTGGTTCCATGGAAAATGTCCCTGGTACTGCAGTACACTTGGGGTACCTTGAGGCTCATCACGGTACACTGCGATTATCATGCAGTGCAGCTTGAAGTGTAAAACCAATACTTTCTTTTTCCAGCAGAGTGCGCCAGAGAGCTTTTAAGAAACGAATGGGCTGCATACCATTGTTGCTTAACAAGATGATTTCTGCTTTAGATTTGTTAAAAAAAAAAAAGGTGTGGAAATGCTTATGAGTAAAAAGGGGGAAAATCAACAAATGCCGGGTCAGCAATTAGTGCAACATGATAGGCACTCTAAATGTTACAGTACCATTTGCGCATGTATTCAAATCAATAGATCCAATTGTTTTGGCCAAGTTTAAAACTACTCATTGGAAAAAATAAATAAATAAATAAATAAATAAAAAGAAATATTTCTATCAAGCTGGATGGTTCAGCGGGTTAAATTCTTGTGTATTCATGCAAGCCCATGCAAACGATCCCTGCACAATCAAATATATTTAATCCCCAGTTAAGTTCTACTGTCCCATATGGTTTATAAAAATAGTTTTTGCATATTTAAATTTGTGTTGCTTAAATGCCTATTTCAGTTGTTCTGTTTCCTGTAAAATATAATCTGTAATAACATTTTAGTATTATTTCTGTTTTGGGGATATGCACTTATAGGGCCTCATTTATGAAAGGGCACTAAATGTAGCTGTATCGTGCACATTAAGTAGTGATCCTAACGTGCACCACAAATCTAAATGTACTGCCCCATTTACTAACAGAGAACGCATTCATTTACCTGCACACTATTTGGCTAATTTACATATCATACCATGCACACTACATGTATGTGAGCGATAATTTAATGTGCACGATAATGTCCAAGACTTACCCATGACCACTGTGATATAAAAAGCCCCAGCAGTCCAGGCATATCTTTTGGTCAGTGGCTTATTGTGAAAGGTGGAGGTGGCTTACAGTGACCAAAAATGAGCGATCAACAGACGCAGCCCTCCACAGAGGACAGGCAGAGGCAACGTAAACTAAAACTGCACGCAGAGGAGTTAGAAATTCCAGTGGAGGAGGTTGTTTTAAATTATAATACCTGGCTTGGTCCAGTGTTTTATTTAACCCCTCTATTATTTGTGTAATGAACACAAATAATAGTAATGACTTATACAATGTAATGAACTATACATACAATCTAAGAAATGATAACATTAATTCACGTTTATTCACGCTTAATATAACCTGTTATTTACAGGTAATTTTCACCACTCTATATAAAAAATGTTAATGCAAGTAATGCCTCCATGATGCCAGATAGATTTCAGCCCAGAAAAATAGGTTTAAATAGTGCACCTATCCGTGGTTAAAACCTGGTTTCCAAACAAACTAATTAATGCTTACTTTAAGGTGCACACTACGATTATCGCCCTTTAGTAAATATGGTGTGAATTATTCAGAGCGGGTGCCTCATTTTAATACATTATCATGTATTTTGCCAGTATGTACAGTTGTAATGTATCTATTAGAATACAGTGAATTAGCAGTACAGCTATGGCCAAAAGTTGTGCATCTATGTCACCACTAAGCGGTAGCTCACTAACTTTCCTAACTATACTACGCCACCTGGTGGCAATTATACAGGCAGCAGGTCCCATGATAAGATGGAGGTAAATACCTTTTATACACGAATGTTTTCTAGTTCCTTTTAAAACAGCTTTGACCTAGATCCACACCGTCAGACACTGAGATGGACAGACACACCATACAAGTGCTAATAAAAAATATATACTTTTTATTATTAAAAAGATCATTAATTGATCAGAGGGAGAAGGGAATTGGGTGGCAGCGAACTGCACTTTAAAAGTAAAAAACAAATAAAAAATATACAAGAAAAAAACAGCGTGAAAACATAATGAGCCAAGCACTGGCTCTGAAACAAAAATAAGTCCCGATCCACACACAAAAAGAAAAAAAAATATATACAGTATATATATATATACAGTATATATATATATATATATATATATATATATATATATATATATATATATATATATATATATATAGTGCCTTGCATAAGTATTCACCCCTTCGGACTTTTCCACATTTTGTAGTGTTACAATCTGGAATTAAAATGGATTTAATTAGGAATTTTTGTCACTGATCTACACAAAATAGTCCATAATGTCGAAGTGGGGAAAAAATCGACATATTTTTCAAAATTATTTACAAATAAAAAACTGAAAAGTCTTGATTGCATAAGTATTCACCCCTTTGCTGTGACACCCCTAAATAAGCTCTGGTGCAACCAATTGCCTTCAGAAGTCACATAATTAGTTGAATGGAGTCCACCTGCGTGCAATTAAAGTGTCACATGATCTCAGATTAAATACACCTGTTTCTGGAAGGCCCCAGAGTTTGTTAGAGAGCATATCTAAATAAACAGCATTATGAAGACAAAGGAGCTATCAAAACAAGTCCGGGATAAAGTTCTGGAGAAGCACCAATCAGGGTTGGGTTATAAAAAATATCCCAAACTTTGAACATCCCCGAGCACCGTTAAATCCATTATTAAAAATGGAAAGAATATGGCACAACCGCGACTCTGCCTAGAGAAGGCCGTCCACCAAAACATAGTGACCAGGTAAGGAGGGCATTAGTCAGAGAAGCAACCAAGAGGCCAATGGTAACTCTGAAGGAGCTGGAGAGATCCACAGCTGAGATGGGAGAAACCGTCCATGGGACAACTATAACCCAGACGCTCCACAAAGCTGGGCTTTATGGAACAGTGGCGACAAGATAGCCATTGCTGAATAAAACCCATATCAAATCCCATTTGGATTTTGCCAAAATGCATGTGGGAGACACATCAAACATGTGGAAAAAGGTTCTCTGGTCTGATGAGACCAAAATTGAACTTTTGGCCTCAGCGAAAACGCTATGTGTGGCGTAGAGCCAACACTGCACATCACCCTGAGAACACCATCCCCACGGTGAAGCATGGTGGTGGCAGCATCATGTTATGGGGATGCTTTTCATCGGCAGGGATTGGGAAACTGGTCAGGATTGAGGGCAAGATGGATGGAGCCAAATACAGGGAAATTCTAGAGGAAAACCTGTTTCAGTCTCAAGAGACTCGGGACTGGGGCGGAGGTTCACCTTCCAGCAGGACAATGACCCTAAACACACAGCCAAAGCTACACTGGAGTGGTTTAGAAACAAGAACCTGAATGTCTTAGAATGGCCCAGTCAAAGCCCAAACCTCAATCCGATTGAGAATCTGTGGCAAGACTTGAAAATTGCTGTTCACCAACGGTTCCCATCCAACTTGACAGAGCTTGAGCAATTTTGCCAAGAAGAATGGGCAAAATTGCAGGATCCAGATGTGCAAAGCTGGTAGAGACTTACCCAAAAGACTCACAGCTGTAATTGCTGCCAAAGGTGCTTCTACCAAGTATTGACTCAGGGGGTGAATACTTATGCAACCAACAAATGCCTTTTTGTTTAATTAACTTTTGTGTCACAATAAGAAATATTTTGCACCTTCAAAGTGTTAAGTATGTTGTGTAAATCAAATGGTAAAATCCCAATTAAATCCATTTTAATTCCAGGTTGTAACACTACAAATTGTGGAAAAGTCCAAGGGGCGAATACTTATTCAAGGCACTGATATATATATATATATATATATATATATATATATATATATATATATATATATATATATATATATATATATACAGTACTGTGCAAAAGTTTTAGGCAGGTGTGAAAAAATGCTGTAAAGTAAGAATGCTTTCAAAAATAGACATGTTAATAGATTATATTTATCAATTAACTAAATGCAAAGTGAGTGAACAGAAGAAAAATCTAAATCAAATCCATATTTGGTGTGACAACCCTTTGCCTTCAAAACAGCATCAATTCTTCTAGGTACACTTGCACAAAGTCAGGGATTTTGTAGGCATATAGTCAGGTGTATGATTAAACAATTATACCAAACAGGTGCTAATGATCATCAATTCAATATGTAGGTTGAAACACAATCATTAACTGAAACAGAAACAGCTGTGTAGGAGGAATAAAACTGGGTGAGGAACAGCCAAACTCAGCTAACAAGGTGAGATTGCTGAAGACAGTTTACTGTCAAAAGTCATACACCATGGCAAGACTGAGCACAGCAACAAGACACAAGGTAGTTATACTGCATCAGCAAGGTCTCTCCCAGGCAGAAATTTCAAGGCAGACAGGGGTTTCCAGATGTGCTGTCCAAGCTCTTTGAAGAAGCACAAAGAAACGGGCAACGTTGAGGACCGTGAGATGCAGTGGTCGCCAAGGAAACTTACGCAGCAGATGAAAGACACATCATGCTTACTTCCCTTCGCAATCGGAAGATGTCCAGCAGTGCCATCAGCTCAGAACTGGCAGAAAACAGTGGGACCCTGGTACACCCATCTACTGTCCAGAGAAGTCTGGTCAGAAGTGGCCTTCATGGAAGACTTGCGGCCAAAAGCCATACCTCCGGCGTGGAAACAAGGCCAAGCGACTCAACTATGCATGAAAACACAGGAACTGGGGTGCAGAAAAATGGCAGCAGGTGCTCTGGACTGATGAGTCAAAATTTGAAATATTTGGCTGTAGCAGAAGGCAGTTTGTTCGCCGAAGGGCTGAGAGCGCATACAGAATGAGTGTCTGCAGGCAACAGTGAAGCATGGTGGAGGTTCCTTGCAAGTTTGGGGCTGCATTTCTGCAAATGGAGTTGGGGATTTGGTCAGAATTAATGGTCTCCTCAATGCTGAGAAGTACAGGCAGATACTTACCCATCATGCAATACCATCAGGGAGGCATCTGATTGGCCCCAAATTTATTCTGCAGCATGACAACGACCCCAAACATACAGCGAAAGTCATTAAGAACTATCTTCAGCGTAAAGAAGAACAAGGAGTCCTGGAAGTGATGGTATGGCCCCCACAGAGCCCTAATCTCAACATCATTGAGTCTGTTTGGGATTACATGAAGAGAGAGAAGCAACTGAGGCTGCCTAAATCCACAGAAGGACTGTGGTTAGTTCTCCAAGATGTTTGGGCCAACCTACCTGCTGAGTTCCTTCAAAACTGTGTGCAAGTGTACCTAGAAGAACTGATGCTTGATGCTGTTTTGAAGGCAAAGGGTGGTCACACCAAATATGGATTTGATTTAGATTTTTCTTCTGTTCACTCACTTTGCATTTAGTTAATTGATAAATATAATCTATTAACATGTCTATTTTGAAAGCATTCTTACTTTACAGCATTTTTTCACACCTGCCTAAAACTTTTGCACAGTACTGTATATATATATATATATATATATATATATATATATATATATATATATATATATATAATTTAACAAATCCACTTTTAAGATTGCAGTCCTGTGACAGGCTAGCTGCAGAGATGATGTCAGGCCAGAAAGAAACACACACACACAGACAGGCAGTACTTGGGCTGAAACTGAGACGCTGATTGCTCAGTATGTTTATTGTAAAATAAAAGGTTGAACAAAACACAGGACACGGCAGTTGAGGCCAAAATAAATAGACAAACAAAACGGATTAACACTAAACAAACAGTGGATGAACAGACAAACAAACACGGTGAGTCAAAGAAACTTATATTTACTTTTTCCTTGGTTTTAGTTTTTTAAATTCTCTCCTCTCCACACCCGTTCTCCACTCACGAACACACAACCCGAGTGAGTAAAGCGTGCATCTATATATACTGTTGTGCCGTCTGTCAATTGCTAATTAATTATTCACTTGAATCCCAGCATGTGAACTAATTCTGTGCAACCCCGTGCTCACATACCATTACAAACTTTAAATGCACGTGAAGTGAAGTGCAATCCCCGTGCCTAAATACAATTATACATTCGTATAACACTCATGCTCATTACCCACATTATATCCCGTGTACCAACTACAATACACCAACATTAACACACTACATGCAACATATAACACACAAATGCATACAGGGGAGGGGCACATTGCCACAGGTCTCCAAAAGAAACTCAGTATATTCCACAAAAAAGAAAAGAAGATACTGTGCATTCAACAGTCCGGGGTGAAGATGTTGCTGCACGTCATCCTCCTGAACTGCAGGGGGTGAGCTCTGGCCGAAAGTCCTGTACTGTCCAGCTCGACTCTCTCACCAAAGTGCAAAGTGCTAATAATAAAATAAAAACAAATCCACAGCAAACCACACTTAATCAAATTGTGAAAAAAGGTGTTCAGAAAAAAATAAGAAACTCAATATATAAATCCACACTCCGTAATCAAAAAAAACAAACTTGAAGGAACAAATCCAGTGTAAAACAATCCACACGCACTCATAAAACAAAACAAAACCAACAAAGATTAACAGTGCTGCACCATACCACAGGCAGCACCAGGCCCCTCTTCCAGGTAGTCTGTGAATGGCTTAAGGAAGCCACCAGATCTTTCCTTCCACTCCTTGGCTCCATGTTGACTTGGGGAAGTGGATTACTCTCATCGGGCGGACCGGGGGACAGAGACAAACAATAGGAAGTGCTGGTTCCAGTTACTCTCCCAGTAACTGAAAAAAAAATAAAATAGTCACTATACATAGAACCTGCCGTTCCTATTACTGCCTGGTTTGATGTTTTACTTCTTTCTTTTTCTTTTTGACTCTCCAACTACCTGCTTCGCTCTCTTTCTTATATTTTGTTTTCTAAATCTGGCTTTGCCTATTTCCTATCTTCCCCAAGCCCTTACTTTACCCTTACTCCTGTCAGTCCTGCGCTGCCTCCCATTCCCAGAATTTCCGTGTCGCGCCACCTTCTCTCTTTCGCCTCTCTCTCAAAAGAAAAAAAGAAAAACTCCCTTTTTGCTGGCTAAAACCCCATCTTTTATAGCCCAGCCCTACCTCATTATGAGCTGCAGGTGTCCTTCTGTTAATGCGGTAGCCCTGCATTTGCACGAGGTAGCTAAAACAGGAACAGAACAGACTGACAATTAATTACAATACAGTCAGCCATTTACATTTGGTGCGGGGATAATTAACACAGGAATAACCTATTTGTCACACTGGTAACATCTATATAATTACATCATTTTGCTTCACAGTTGAATGAAGCCTGCTGAATAATGCTACATTAACATATTGAATTACATACTTTGTAGTTTTCCATACTTAATGAAAAACAGACAACAATTAAAAAATGTGACATTTCGAAATCCAACATGCATTTCTGCTGTGTGTCAGGGCTTCACTAAATTCACTAAATTTGGCTATGCAGGGGGACGATCACCATAATAACCAGTGTGAGGAAATGTATATTAAAGTTACAGTTAAGAACATAAGAAGATAAGAAAGGTTACAAACAAGAGGAGGCCATTTGGCCCATCTTGCTCGTTTGGTTGTTAGTAGCTTATTGATCCCAGAATCTCATCAAGCAGCTTCTTGAAGAATCCCAGGGTGTCAGCTTCAACAACATTACTGGGGAGTTGGTTCCAGACTTCCACAATTCTCTGTCTGTAATGCCAGCTCAGCCCCAGTCTCAGGATTTCACCCATTTCACCCATTTTAAAGAAGCACTGAACAACAGCTTGACAAGCAGAGTACGTTTCACCAGTTCGCTCTGGCAGTCTTACAGTACTGACAAAGCATTTTGAAAAGCAGTTTTCATCACTGAATGAGCTGAAGCCATTCATTTCATTGCTCACGAACCCGTTTGGATTTGACTTTGCTAACAGTGTGCTGTTTTACTTTCTGTAACACACCTGGAGCATTCATTGTATACCGTCATTTTTTATGTTTGCTTTACTTGTTGCAATGACCATTATAATATACACACGTGTGTCATGCAAGGATGGAGGATTGTGGCAATGTGCCCACCCCTGTGTTTATGTTGTATGCAGTGTGTTAATGTTGGTGTATAGATAGTTTTAAACTACTTAATAATATGTGAGCATGGGGTTTCACAGATTAGTTCACGTGCTGGGATTCAAGTGAATAATTAGTTGGTAATTGAATCCCAGCACAATTGTATATATAGATGCACGTCTCATTCACTCGGGGTTGTGTGTTTGGTGAGTGGCTAAGGAGGAAAAGTAAAGTAAACTAAAGTATACTAAAAGAATAATTGTAATTTATTTATTCTTACTCACCGTGTTTGTTTGTCTGTTAGTCCACCGTTTGTTTAAGTGTTAGTCTGTTCTCTTTGTCTATTTTATTGTGATGTAAAGTGCGTGTACTGTTTCTGTTTTGGCCACTGTGCCATTTTGTTTTGGAAAGTGTTTTGTTTTTATTTAAATATTTTATTTAATAAAGAAACAAAGCGCATTTGCACTCGCCCGCATAACTTGCCTGTTTTGTGTTCCATTAATTTCTGAGTCTGAGGTCACTCCAAAGCCATCCTGTGACAGAGGCGAATGAATCTGAATCAACAATCTCCCTCTCGACCTGTGAGGGCACTGTACAGCAGGATTTGCGTGCCCGTATGGAATGGTTGGTCAGTTCATTCCAGGGCCAGTCGGAAGCCAGCCATTCAGGAAAGGGACGGCGTCATGGTACCAGGAGTCATCGCCCTAGTACGGTAAGCGAAGTTTCATTCATGAATTGGAGGAGACGTGATTGAAGTAGCTATCGGAGGGGGGGCTGAGGGTACTTTAGGGGACGGGACGCCATGTCGGTTCTTTTGTTGTGGTTGATGGGAGGAAACGAGGACTGTTTGGAACCTGAGTTAAGTGTTTTGTTTTGTTTGCAAACGTGTGTGTTTTGTCTTCGCCAGACTTATTAAGCACGGATCTGGGAGCTGCAGCCTTGGGCCAGCGATTCACCCGACTTCACCGCACCTGCACTTAACCAGCATCACTGTTTCCAGCACCGCACCTGCACTAAGAGCACGCACTGTCCGGAGACGTGTCTGTGTTTGTGCTGTGTCTGTGTTTTGTAATTATTATTTCGGGACTGCAACCCCTTGTTTTGATGCTGGCAATACCCATTGTTGGGTAGAGCCAGCTTTATTATTTAAACTCGGTCAAGGAGACTAACAAGGAAATTAAAGAAAGAACTTGAAAAGTGAACTGCAAAACGTGTTTGTCCTTGTCTGGAGCACTTGCATCACCCTTTCACTACACACTGCAACCCACACGTTCACACATCCTTACCACAGAACTGTATCATGAAGCTGCATTTCATTTAATTAAAATGGAAATGTTCCAGGTAATGACAGTGTAGACAGAACAAGTACAGTTATAATGAGAAAGAACAAGAGGGATGCAGTACCTGGAGAGAGACTCCTGTGTGATGGGGTTATGAAACAAATCTCAACAGGGCTGTACACGCAGGGTGAAATCAGAGGTAAACAATGATGACCTTCATATTCTGTGGAGATTTTCAGAGTCAATAAAACAGTCTGGGCTGCAAGTCTGAATTACAGAAATACCAATTAGCATTAACGTGATCCTGGCACTGGATGGTAATGAATGTAAAGGCAGGTTCTAATGATAAACATTGAAGAAAAAAGAAAGAGAGAAAAGGTGAAGTGTGCTTGTATTGTATTATGATACCTGCATGATGTCTTTATTATATTTTTAAATAATCCTTTCACTATGTGATTTCAGTCAGGCATTTATATTACTTAATGATATAAATAATTTATTTGGAATCAGTTATTTCTATAAATTATTATTCTGTTTCAGGATAACATTCCCATTCAAGTTTTCAACTGAAAAAAAGGTAAGTACTTTAAGTGTATTTATATACTCATGAATCGTGTAGCTCTGTAGAACAAAATGGTATTAAAAAATGGTATTAAAAGTTTATTAATAATAACCTAAGCAGCATAATAATATCTACTTCAGAATAGAATGTATACTGAAGAAGAAAAAATCAAAAACATCAACATACCATTACTTTACTGCAGTCAAAATATTTAAACTTGGTGATGTGTGTGCCTTACATGCAGTCTTACCTGGGGTGAGAGAAACACTGTGGCTGTATCTCTACAAGCTGAGGATAAATCTACATCTAATCCCTAAACTATGACTGTCTGTTGTTGGCATGTTACTTTTAACTATATAGGATTTCAATTCCGTTCTGCTTGTCTATTGAGATTATCTCACAATGTAATGCAAAACAATCAGTTGCTATGGGAATCCTGAATGCTCATAATACATGGGTCTTAAACAACCCCTTTGAGTCATGCGTGAGATAATTTTCGGGACAAAATAAGGATTCATTAGATAGCTTCTATTTCTGCCACATTTTTACATTACATTATTTTGTCAATAAAACTCCTTTAAATTTACCAGAAATACTAACTTGTAGTTTATGTATACTCTGCCATGGTTGGTTATACATCGTCTTTTGAAACAACAACTCGAAATTGAATTTCACTTTTCTTTTTCTATACCGTCTCCTGTTCCAAATAGACAGGAAAAAATGATTTTAAAATGTTAAACAAGGAAGACAATTTACAGACAACATGCCAGACTCTGAGTATTCATTTGGCAGAAAGTTGAGTCTGGTCAGGTGCATTATGGACTCTGTAGTTTCATAACAAGTGATTGTATACCAGTGCTGGCACACAAGTATTTAATTAAAAATACATTTACATTATTATTATTTGTTTATTTAGCAGGTGCCTTTATCCAAGGCGACTTACAAAGACTAGGGTTTGTGAACTATGCATCAGCTGCAGATTCACTTACAATAACATCTCACCTGAAAGACAGAGCAAGGAGGTTAAGTGACTTGCTCAGGGTCACACAGTGAGTCAGTGAGTAAGCTGGGATTTGAACTGGGGACCTCTTGAGGTTACAATCCCTTTTCTTTAACCACTTTACCTTACAGCCAGGCTTTCTACGAAACAAAGCTAGGTTGTCTAATTATGAACCAGAAAGCCCTTCAGTCAGTATGTGATTGCAGCGTAATACAAAAATGCATTGGGATAAAATGATACAGAATTGTCTTCTGCTTCATGTTAGTTTATTTATATAAATGTGCATTACTAGTAAACAGAGACATGTACAAGTTTAAAAGCATCAGACTTATTGACCTAATTATTTCCTTTCTCTTTTAGATTATTGGAATACAATGGAATTGGGATGGAAAATGCAGATTTTGTCTGACTCAAATCACACAAATGTTGCTGAATTTATTTTGGTTGGCTTTACTGGCGTAAGACAAGCTCCACAGTTAATAGGAATCACGTTTCTTATCATCTATCTATTGACTCTTCTTGGCAACCTTTTCATTTTATATGTGATCAAAAAGGAAGTAAAATTACAAACTCCAATGTATATTATTATCTGTAACCTTGCTTTGTCTGATATCATATACAGCACAGTTATAAGCCCTAAACTTATACAGTCCTATCTGCTTGACTTGAATGCAATACAATTCCATGTGTGTTTCATCCAAATGTATTTTTTCCACTTTGCTGGCTCGGTGGACTCCTTCATGATGCTTGTGATGGCAATAGACCGCTATGTTTCAATATGTTTCCCTTTAAGGTACCCTGCTTTAATTACCAATAAAATGCACAAATCCTGTGCATTGTAGCCTGGATGTTAGGAGCAATCAGTCCACTGCCTGCAGTTAGCTTTGCTGCTATACTTCCTTACTGTGGTCCTAATAAGATAAACCATTTGTACTGTGAACATCGTTTAGTCGCCAGACTCGCCTGCACTGACACAACTTTCAATATGTTTTTGGCATTTATAATAGCATGTTTAGTCTTAATTGTTCCATTTTCGATTATTTTGCTTTCTTATTTAAAAATAATCATCACTGTACTTAAGATCGCAACATCAGAAGGTAGAAAGAAGGCATTTTACACATGTAGCACACAGCTTATTGTGATTTCCATTTTTTTCATACCAAGATTATTTGTATATATTGCTTCAATAATTGGGGTTTACATGCCAGATGTGGCCCGTGCCTCTTTGGGTGCCATGTACTGCCTCCTACCTCCATTAGCAAACCCAATAATCTATAGTTTTAGGACTAAAGAAATCAAGCAGTTTATTTTCAAATCGTTTAAACTGAAAACAGTTGTTCCCAGAGAGGACACATTGGGAACTATTTGTGCTTGAATGTTAATAAACATCTTTAAATATTGTGTAACATTTTGTCTTTCGCTCCACACACAAAACATATTAAAGGTTATTATAAAGTCATTTGGTGCACAATTCATGTGGAAAAATCACTGCGTCATGGCAGATGGAGGTGATTGTAAGACTAAAAGCATGGTGCTGCCATGTGGAAAGAAAAATACATTTTGAATATATTGTTTAAAATTATATGAAGTACATATTTTCACGTTATATAAAGGTTTCGTAAACTTAAATATCATTCCCCCCACATGTATTGTAAGCTACATTATGTATTTTAAATGTCTCATATACACTATACATAATACAAATGAAAATACCTTCTTTACCTGCTTAATATGCTTCATAGCTTCATGTTTAAGTTATTTTAAGATTTCTGATTTTGATTTCAAGACTCTTTTAACATAGCATGTTATCATTCTTGTCTATACTAGTTTTTAACATCTTTTGTAACTTGGACAGTTTTCAATAAAATATTTTCATAATTTATCTTGTTCAAACTGCATTTTTCTTGATTTGCATATGTAAAATCATCAAACTGAAAAGTATTTGCTGGAATGAGTAAAGCTATTCCCATCTGCTCCTTCACTCACACATTGCCTGCCATTCTCATAGTGTGAGTGGTCAAATGGTGTAACTGGCTGCTATCTGGAGTTTAACTTTTCCTAATGAAATTGGCCAGATACCAGTAGTGTAAAAGTGGTTTAACAAAACAGCCAAAATAGGGCAGTATTAATAGGATTATATGATGTAATGATTCAATGGGAAGGCATAATCTAAAACGTTTCTCTACTTAGTTTTTACATCTTGGCAAGTAATCAGACCCTGTTTTTTATTGTAACCTTCAGTGTGGTTCAGGGGGCAGGAGCTAGGGCTCCTCCCCCATTCTGTCACACTAATAATATCTACCAATATCCATATTTCAACCTCAAGTCCTGCCCTTATTCTGTCTTATGTTTTTTGTTTCCTCCATCCTCCCTTCCTCCTCCACTCTGCTGCTCCACCTCTGCAACGGTCTCCCTCTGGGGGCAAGTGAAGCGCACTTACCAACCTTAGAGGCCCAACTGCATCAGCCTCGTCCTCCGCCAGCCAGAGGGGACCCCAGGCCAAATGAATTACCGTTAATTACTAATAGTATGATTCTTGCTGTTGTTCCTGTTTTTACTCTGTTCTCCCCTCTGGGGAAGGGGTATGATCTCCTTCCTACCCCTGATGATCATACACATGCAGTGCCACACTATAGCTGGGGTTTTATATGTACCAGAAGGGAAGATATGGCCACACCGCACTCCTGACCTTTCCCAGGTTTGTGAGGCAGCGAGGGTACTGGCAGGCTTGATCTGCTCTTGTTTGGTAAATTACTGATTTATATTTTGGGCTGCACAATCTTCCCATTGGTAATAAAACAATTGGGTTATGTTGGTGTTAATATAGTTATAAGCAAAGTGATAACCAAATCAATGTTCTTACCTACTATTAGCACTGGCTACATTTGAACTATTCCATAATCTTTGTTAATTTTCGATATGTTCTTTGCTTAACATGGAGAGTTTTTAAGAACCACTTTGTACCTTTGTGGAGCTTGGACTGCTCTTCTTGGTACACTTTTATTACCAGTGTCAGCCTCTGTCTTTGTAATACATTGTGGCTCTTTGTTCAAATTATGTGAATTTAGTGGGATTGTGGCAAATTGGTTAATAGTGTACAGGTGCAGGTGATTAAAGAACAGACAAACAATTGTCATCCAGGTGAACAGGTTTGTTTTATTTGTTTTTGTCCAGTGCCTGATGGCGAAACAAACAGTAAACAACAATGAAGGTAAGTAATACAACAGTGTGTAGTACTTAATTTATAATACCCAGGTTTGCCCCACAAATAATAGTCATGTTTTTATTATACACCCACACAAAACACAAAACAAATACACAAGTCCATTGGTGCGTGAATTAGTCTCGTGAATATAAACAAACAAATAGACAGAACAAAACAAACACAGGGATGTTTGATAAGTTTGCAAAAAAACACAGGGTAGCCGGGTGGGTACGTGCATTCGCTGCTGAGTGACAGGAAGACGATCAAGATGGAGCTTGTAGTTGATACACCCCGCAGGGAAACACGTTTTATTTACATACAGACAGAACAGCTCACGTGACACTACCAGCAATGGTAGCGCACAGTGTATAAAAAGCAAAATAAACATAAAACACAAAAAGTACAGAAAACTATTAAATAAAAGGTGCCGTGAAAATGGTGTGAGCTACTCCTAATAAATGGAGGTCCCGCTTATTCACCTCGCTCGCTATACTTTGGTGGGATCTACAATCCCTGAACTAATCCCTGATCAGTAAACACACACGACCCTGTCTAACAAATTCACAGCAAACCACACTTAATCAAATTATGAAAAAATATACTGTATATGTCCAGAAAAAATAAAAAACTCAATATATAAATCCACACCCGTAATCCAAAAACAAACTCAAAGGTACAAATCCAGTGTAAAACAATCCACACGCACTCATAAAATCTCATCAATAAAACAAAACAAAACCCCCAAAAATTAACAGTGCTGCACCATACCACAGGCAGCACCAGGCCCCTCTTCCAGGTAGTCTGTGAATGGCCTAAGGAACCACCAGATCTTTCCTTCCACTCCTTGGCTCCATGTTGACTTGGGGAAGTGGATTACTCTCGTCGGGCGGACCGGGGGACAGAAACAAACAATATGAAGTGCTTGGTTCCAGTTACTCTCCCAGTAACTGGAAAAAAAATAAAATAGTCACTATACATAGAACCTGCCATTCCTATTACTGCCTGGTTTGATGTTTTACTTCTTTCTTTTTCTTTTTGACTCTCCAACTACCTGCTTCGCTCTCTTTCTTATATTTTCTTTTCTAAATCTGGCTTTGCCTATTTCCTATCTTCCCGAAGCCCTTAGTTTACCCTTACTCCTGTCCGTCCTGCGCTGCCTCCCATTCCCAGACTTTCCGTGTCGTGCCACCTTCTCTCTTTCTCCTCTCTCTCAAAAGAAAAAAAGAAAAACTCCCTTTTTGCTGGCTAAAACCCCATCTTTTATAGCCCAGCCCTACCTCATTATGAGCTGCAGGTGTCCTTCTGTTAATGCGGTAGCCCTGCATTTGCATGAGGTAGCTAAAACAGGAACAGAACAGACTGACAATTAATAACAATACAGTCAGCCATTTACATTTGGTACGGGGATAATTAACACAGGGATAACCGATTTGTCACACTGGTAACATCTATATAATTACATCATTTTGCTTCACAGTTGAATGAAGCCTACTGAATAATGCTACATTAACATATTGAATTACATTCCACTTTGTAGTTTTCCATACTTAATGAAAAACAGACAACAATTTAAAAATGTGACATTTCAAAATCCAACATGCCTTATACTAATGTACAACTATTATGGCTTCCGGTAGACTTTTGTGATATTGTTCTGTAGTTTCTTTGACTACATGATGTTAAATAAGACATCTAAATGATGTTAATCTAGCTTTTTTAATGTCTCAATCCCAAAAAATAAAAATGTAGGTGATGCAAAACTGTTGGCTGTAGCTGTACCTGCGGGACTCCACCATGTTTCACCGTGTGGAACTGCTCCTCGAGCAGAACGGGCTGATCGACCGAACAAGCAGAACACGTTCGACAACAGGAAGGTGGAACGGTTTCGCCAAATTAGATTGTTCAGTTCTATTCGGTCTGTTTGGGCTCACGAAATTACGCCTTTAGTGTCACATCTCCCAGCAGGGCAATCACATGACCTTAACACTGTGACCTATTGCCAGAGCACACACTCTGCGTCCCGCCTCCATATTGACAATCTGTCAATTGTGATTTGAGAATTTGTGTTTTGATTGACAGTCCGACAATACTACCTTGGTTTTTTAAAATAAATTTAAAAGGTTGAAATTGCAACCCACTGATGTGTTGTTACAGACATACTTTGACAGAGCGAATGAATCCTAGTCATCATCTCCTCCCGACCTGTGAGGGCACGGTATAATAGGAACAGTGTGCCCTGGACTGGATGGTTTGGCAGTTCATTCCAGGGTCAGTTGGAAGTCGGCCATCCAGAAAGGGGGTGGTGTCACAATACCAGAAGTCATCGCCTTAATGCGGTAGGCGATGTGTCAATCATGGATTGGGGGATACGTGATTGCACTCGCTACCGAAGCGGGCGTGACTGAGGGTATATCAGGGATGTGGCAAAGCAAACTGTTCCTTTGTTATGGTTACGGAAAGACCTGTAAAGGATGTACTGTTAAAGGAAACCGTGAGTTTTTGTGTTTTGTTTTGTCTCTCTATTAAACTGTCACGTTTGTCATTTATAGAAGGCTAAACTCTGCCACACATACACTACGGAACCAAAGATAATATTGGAACATTTGTATGTAGAGGTTGAGAATAATGGAATAAGAACATAAGAACATAAGAACATAAGAAAGTTTACAAACGAGAGGAGGCCATTCAGCCCATCTTGCTTGTTTGGTTGTTAGTAGCTTATTGATCCCAGAATCTCATCAAGCAGCTTCTTGAAGGATCCCAGGGTGTCAGCTTCAACAACATTACTGGGGAGTTGGTTCCAGACCCTCACAATTCTTTGTGTAAAAAAGTGCCTCCTATTTTCTGTTCTGAATGCCCCTTTATCTAATTTCCATTTGTGACCCCTGGTCCTTGTTTCTTTTTTCAGGTCAAAGAAGTCCACTGGGTCGACATTGTCTATACCTTTTAGGATTTTAAATGTTCGAATCAGATCGCCGCATAGTCTTTGTTCAAGACTGAATAGATTCAATTCTTTTAGCCTGTCTGCATATGACATGCCTTTTAAACCTGGGATAATTCTGGTTGCTCTTCTTTGCACTCTTTTTAGAGCAGCAATATCCTTTTTGTAACGAGGTGGCCAGAACTGAACACAATATTCTAGGTGAGGTCTTACTAATGCATTGTAAAGTTTTAACATTACTTCCCTTGATTTAAATTCAACACTCCTCACAATATATCCGAGCTTCCCCACATTGTCTAGATGAAGACATTTCTGAGTCAACATAAACTCCTAGGTCTTTTTCATAGTTCCCTTCTTCAATTTCAGTATCTCCCATATGATATTTATAATGCACATTTTTATTGCCTGCATGCAATACTTTACACTTTTCTCTATTAAATTTCATTTGCCATGTGTCTGCCCAGTTCTGTGTGCTGTCTAGATCATTTTGAATGACCTTTGCTGCTGCAACAGTGTTTGCCACTCCTCCTATTTTTGTGTCGTCTGCAAATTTAACAAGTTTGCTTACTATACCAGAATCTAAATCATTAATGTAGATTAGGAATAGCAAAGGACCTAATACTGATCCCTGTGGTACACCACTGGTTACCTCGCTCCATTTTGAGGTTTCTCCTCTAATCAGTACTTTCTGTTTTCTACATGTTAACCACTTCCTAATCCATGTGCATGCATTTCCTTGAATCCCTACTGCGTTCAGTTTGAGAATTAATCTTTTATGCGGGACTTTGTCAAAAGCTTTCAGGAAATCTTAATAAACCATGTCATATGCTTTGCAATTATCCATTTTTAATGTTGCATCCTCAAAAAAGTCAAGTAGGTTAGTTAGACATGATCTCCCTTTCCTAAAACCATGCTGACTGTCTCCCAGGATATTGTGGGGCATGTTGTCCGTGTCCTCCTTTGTAAAAACCTGTGAAAAGTAATCATTTAATATATTTGCTATTTTTTTTTCTTCATCTATGATTTTGCCATTTGTGTCTCTTAGACATGTAACCTCCTCTTTGAATGTTCTCTTGCTGTTATAATATTGGAAAAACATTTTGGAATTGGTTTTAGCCCCCTTAGCAATATTGATTTCTATTTCTCTCTTGCCTTTCTAACTTCCTTTTCGACATGTGTTTGCAGTTCCAAGTACTCTTTCCTTTGCCACTCCACTCAGGTTTATTACACACTTTCACAAATACACAACATTGTCCTGAGAACAGATTCCATCCCAATTAACTTTAATGCTCCACTTGTAAGGAATTTGCTGGATGCAAACATGCGTGCATGCCTTGGAGATTACAGTGCACACGCACTGCCGCTGTGCATGGGTTATGCACATGCTTTATGTAGCATTCATAACACATTGACGGCTGTGCTACGAAGCTGTGCATTTCTGCTGTGTGTCAGGGCGTCATTAAATTCACTAAACAGCAGTAACGTGTTTTGCACGCTGTAAGCCCCTTTACTGCGTGCTTTGTACATCTGCTGTATTCACTAACCAGTGGCAGGCAACACTAAACGTGGCTATGCAGGGAAAGATCACCATAATAACCAGTGTGAGGAAATGTGTATTAAAGTTACAGTTAAGAAGAAGATAAACGAGAGCAGGCCATTCGGCCCACCTTGCTCGTTTGGTTGTTAGTAGCTTATTGATCCCAGAATCTCATCAAGCAGCTTCTTGAAGAATCCCAGGGTGTCAGCTTCAACAACATTACTGGGGAGTTGGTTCCAGACTTCCACAATTCTCTGTCTGTAATGCCAGCTCAGCCCCAGTCTCAGGATTTCACCCATTTCACCCATTTTAAAGAAGCACTGAACAACAGCTCGGCAAGCAGAGTACGTTCCATCAGTTCACTCTGGCAGTCTTACAGTACTGACAGAGCATTTTGAAAAGCAGTTTTCATCACTGAATGAGCTGAAGCCATTCATTTCATTGCTCACAAACCCATTTGGATTTGAAAACCTAACCAAAAATGGGTTTCCCTCAACAGGTTGTGTTTGCACTATCCCTCAAGCGAGGCTGCATCAATATCTTAAAGAATTCCAGCCCTGCTTTAAAAAAGAAATGCAGAACCATGACTTACAGTACATTTTAGATTTACACGAGAATAACTGATTTTTACATGCAGCAATTTTTTATTTAGTTTGTTTTTATTTTCTGACTTGCATGCACATTATTTCTTATGTACAGTATAGAGAGTAATTTAATATCTCTGCTGGGGCAGAACTCTGGCATGGAGGGCACTCTCCCCCGTGACACCCCAGTGGACAATTACAATGATTCTCTGGTTTAAATGATATGAACTCGTAGCGGGGTACCCCTCCCCTGTGCGTATTTTATGTTTTCTGTGGTGTGTTATTGTTGGTGTATATGTATTGGTGCACAGGGTATAATTATTGTTGTGTAGCACGGGGGATTTGAAATGTATATTGGTAGTTGGGCACAGGTGTTTCACAATTAGCTCACATGCATGCAGACTGTGCCGGGATTCAAGTGAATGATTGATTAGCAATCGACTCCCGGTACAGCTTTATAAAAGCAGTCACAAATCACTCACTCAGGGGTTGGTGTGTTCAGGGCGAAAGAACGAGAGGGCGAGAGAGAGAGAGAGAGAGAGAGAGAGAGAGAGAGAGAGAGAGAGAGAGAGAGAGAGATAAAGTCTATGACATCATAGAATCGATGTACTCAGAAAATAAGTGTGGTGTGAAAATTGGCAACAAAAGAATAGAATTCTTCACACAGGGGCGTGGGGTGAGACAGGGCTGCAGTCTGAGTCCAACACTGTTCAACATCTATATCAACGAGCTGGCCACAGTGCTGGAGCAGTCTGCAGCCCCTGGCCTCACTCTACATGACACTGAAGTTAAATTCCTGCTCTACGCAGATGATGTGGTCCTGCTGTCACCCACAGAGCAGGGTCTGCAGCAGAGCCTGTCACTACTAGAGCAGTACTGTCAGACCTGGGCCCTGGCAATAAACATGAACAAGACCAGAGTCATGATATTCCAGAAGAAAGTCAGATCTCAGGGAAATAAGTACCACTTCACTCTAGGCAACACCACCCTAGAGCACACCAGCAGCTACACATACCTGGGTCTGACCATCAGTGCATCAGGGAGCTTTAACCTGGCAGCGAATGCACTAAAGGAGAAAGCATGCAGGGCTTTTTATGCCATAAAGAGGAGGCTCTATAATATAAATCCCCCTGTCAAAATTTGGCTCAAAATTTTTGAAAGTGTGATTCAGCCAATTGCTCTCTATGGCAGTGAAGTGTGGGGTCCAATCACCAACCAGGACTACACAAAATGGGACAAACACCCCACAGAAACCCTGCATGCAGAGTTCTGCAAAAACATCATGAAATTACAAAGAAAAGCACCAAACAATGCATGCAGGGCTGAATTAGGCCTTTATCCATTGATTATTAATATCCAAAAGAGCATTAAAATACTGGATTCATCTAAAAATAGTGACCCAAACTCACTCCATCATAAAGCCCTGCAATACCAAGAGCTCAGCTCAGAAAAGAGTCCCCTCAACCAGCTGGTCCTGAAGCTCTCCAAGCTGAGCAACACTGACATCAGTCAGCTTCAGGACAGCACTGTAAAAACAATTCCAATTAGTGTCAACCAAATTATAAAACACCTCAAACACTCCTATCTGGACCATTGGGATACAAACACTAAAACACAAACCAAACTAGAGTGCTATCAGACCCTAAATAGAAATTACACCCTGGCAGAATACCTGGTAACTGTCAGAAACACAAAGCAGAGGCAGATCCTGAACAAATACCGGCTCAGTGACCACAACCTGGCCACTGAAAAAGGCCGACAGAGGCAAACCTGGCTGGCCAGGGAGAACAGGCGCTGTGGTCACTGTGAGACAGGAGAGGTCGAGACAGAGATTCACTTCCTGACACAGTGTGAAAAATATAAAAACATAAGGGACATTTTCTTCCCCAAATTCTGCGATTTAGTCCCAGAATTCCCCAAAATGAGCGATACCTAGAAGGTGTCAATCCTGCTGGGGAAGACAAACACACAGCCAGACTGGCTGGTCAATATGTGGAGACCTGTCATAGCCTGAGGGACAAACCGTGAACACGTCACACTAGAGAGGGAAAAGAGAGAGAGGGAGGGAGGGATTCTGTTTAATATAGATGGAGGGAGGGGATTCTGTTTAATACAGAGGGAGGGAGGGGGTACTGTTTAATATAGAGGGAAGGGAGGGATTCTGTTCACTATAGAGGGAGGGAGGGAGGGAGGAGGTACTGTTTAATATAGAGGGAGGAGGGATACTGTTTAGTATTAAAAATGTCTTTGTCTGTATATTTGCCTGTATATTTGAGTCGATTATGCCATGTATGTGCTTTGGCAACACAATTCTTTTATTCTCATGCCAATAAAGGCAATTTGAATTTGAATTTGAATTTGAGAGAGAGAGAGAGAGAGATAGAGAGAGAGGAAAACTAATATATATAAACAACTGCTACCTAGTTGATCGCTGTACCAGCACGATATTCGCTTTGTGTGCTGTTTGTAGTGTCTGTCTGTTTTGGCCACTGTGCCGTTTTGTTTTTAGTTAAATATTTTATTTAAGAAACAAGCGCATTTGTGTCTCGCCCCGCATAACTTGCCTGTTTTGTGTTCCATTAATTTCTGGGTCTGATGTCACTCCAAAGCCATCCTGTGACAGAGAGCGAATGAATCTGAATCAACAATCTCCCTCTCGACCTGTGAGAGCACTGTACAGCAGGAATTGCATGCCCTGTACAGAATGGTTGGTCAGTTCATTCCAGGGGCAGTCGGAAGCCGGCCATTCAGGAAAGGGACGGCGTCACGGTACCAGGAGTCATCGCCCTAGTACGGTAAGCGAAGTTTCATTCATGAATTGGAGGAGACATGATTGAAGTAGCTATCGGAGGGGGCAGGGCTGAGGGTGCTTTAGGGGGACGGGACGCCATAATCGGTTCCTTTGTTGTGGTTGATGGGAGGAAACGAGGACTGTTCGGAACCTGAGTTAAGTGTTTTGTTTTGTTTGCAAACGTGTGTGTTTTGTCTTCTCCAGACTTATTAAGCACGGATCTGGGAGCTGCAGCCTTGGGCCAGCGATTCACCCGGACTTCACCGCACCTGCACTTAACCAGCATCACTGTTTCCAGCACCGCACCTGCACTAAGAGCACGCACTGTCCGGAGACGTGTTTGTGTTGTGTCTGTGTTTTTGTAATTATTATTTCGGGACCGCAACCCCTTGTTTTGGTGCTGGCAATACCCATTGTTGGGTAGAGCCAGCTTTATAATTAAGCTCGGTCAAGGAGACTAACAAGGAAATTAAAGAAAGAACTTGAACCGTGAACTCTGTGTTTGTCCTTGTCTGGAGCACTTGCATCACCCTTTCACTACACACTGCAACCCACACGTTCACACATCCTTACCACAGAACTGTATCACGAAGCTGCATTTCATTTAATTAAAATGGAAATGTCCCAGGTAATGACAGTGTAGACAGAACAAGTACAGTTATAATGAGAAAGAACAAGAGGGATGCAGTACCTGGAGAGAGACTCCTGTGTGATGGGGTTATGAAACAAATCTCAACAGGGCTGTACACGCAGGGTGAAATCAGAGGTAAACAATGATGACCTTCATATTCTGTGGAGATTTTCAGAGTCAATAAAACAGTCTGGGCTGCAAGTCTGAATTACAGAAATACCAATTAGCATTAACGTGATCCTGGCACTGGATGGTAATGAATATAAAGGCAGGTTCTAATGATAAACATTGAAGAAAAAAGAAAGAGAGAAAAGGTGAAGTGTGCTTGTATTGTATTATGATACCTGCATGATGTCTTTATTATATTTTTAATAATCCTTTCACTATGTGATTTCAGTCAGGCATTTATATTCCTTAATGATATGAATGATTTATTTGGAATCAGTTATTTCTATAAATTATTATTCTGTTTCAGGATAACATTCCCATTCAAGTTTTAAACTGAAAAAGGTAAGTACTTTTAGCTCTGTAGAACAAAATGGTATTAAAAATGGTATTAAAAGTTTATTAATAATAACCTAAGCCGCATAATAATATCTACTTCAGAATAGAATGTATACTGAAGAAGAAAAAATCAAAAACATCAACATAACATTACTTTACTGCAGTCAAAATATTTAAACTTGGTGATGTGTGTGCCTTACATGCAGTCTTACCTGGGGTGAGAGAAACACTGTGGCTGTATCTCTACAAGCTGAGGATAAATCTACATCTAATCCCTAAACTATGACTGTCTGTTGTCGGCATGTTACTTTTAACTGTATAGGATTTCAATTCCGTTCTGCTTGTCTATTGAGATTACCTCACAATGTAATGCAAAACAATCAGTTGCTATGGGAATCCTGAATGCTCATAATACATGGGTCTTAAACAACCCCTTTGAGTCATCGTGGGATAATTTTCGGTACAAAATAAAGATTCATTAGATAGCTTCTATTTCTGCCACATGTTTTACATTACATTATTTTGCACATTATTCAATAAAACTCATTTAAATTTACCAGAAATACCTACTTGTAGTTTATGTATACTCTGCCATGGTTGGTTATACATCATCTTTTGAAACAACAACTCGAAATTGAATTTCACTTTCTTTTTTCTATACCGTCTCCTGTTCCAAATAGACAGGAAAAATGATTTTAAACAAGGAAGACAATTTACAGACATCATGCCAGCCTCTGAGTATTCATTTGGCAGAAAGTTGAGTCTGGTCAGGTGCATTATGGACTCTGTAGTGTCTTAACAAGTGATTGTATACCAGTGCTGGCACACAAGTATGAAAATAAAAATACATTTACAGCCAGGCTTTTACGAAACAGAGCTAGGTTGTTTAATTATGAACCATAATGCCCTTCAGTCAGTATGTGATTGCAGCATAATATAAAAATGCCACGGGATAAACTGGCTGCTGCTTCATGTTAGTTTAATTATATAAATGTGTATTATTAGTAAACAGACATTTCAACTTTTAAAGGCATCAGACTTATTGACCTAATTATTTCCTTTCTCTTTTAGATTATTGGAATACAATGGAATTGGGATGGAAAATGCAGATTTTGTCTGACTCAAATCACACAAATGTTGCTGATTTTTTTTGGTTGGCTTTACTGGCGTAAGTCCAGCTCCACAGCTAATAGGAGTCACGTTTCTTATCACCTATCTATTGACTCTTCTTGGCAACCTTTTCATTTTATATGTGATCAAAAAGGAAGAAAAATTACAAACTCCAATGTATATTATTATCTGTAACCTTGCTTTGTCTGATATCATATACAGCACAGTTATAAGCCCTAAACTTATACAGTCCTATCTGCTTGACTTGAATGCAATACAATTCCATGTGTGTTTCATCCAAATGTATTTTTTACACTTTGCTGGCTCGGTGGATTCTTTCATGATGCTTGTGATGGCACTAGACCGCTATGTTTCAATATGTTTCCCTTTAAGGTACCCTGCTTTTATTACCAATAAAAATGCACAAATCCTGTGCATTGTAGCCTGGATGTTAGGAGCAATCAGTCCACTGCCTCCAGTCAGCTTTGCTGCTATACTTCCTTACTGTGGTCCTAATAAGATAAACCATTTGTACTGTGAACATCGTTCAGTCGCCAGACTCGCTTGCACTGACACAACTTTCAATATGTTTTGGCAGTTATAATAGCATGTTTAGTCTTAATTGTTCCATTTTCGATTATTTTGCTTTCTTATTTAAAAATAATCATCACTGTACTTAAGATCGCAACATCAGAAGGTAGAAAGAAGGCATTTTACACATGTAGTACACAGCTTATTGTGATTTCCATTTATTTCATACCAAGATTATTTGTATATATTGCTGGAATAGTTGGGGTTTACATGCCAGATGTGGCCCGTGTCTCTTTGGGTGCCATGTACTGCCTCCTACCTCCATTAGCAAACCCAGTAATCTATAGTTTTAGGACTAAAGAAATCAAGCAGTTTATTTTCAAATCATTTAAACTGAAAACAGTTGTTCCAAGAGAGGACACAGTGGGAACTATTTGTGCTTGAATGTTAATAAACATCTTTAAATATTGTGTAACGTTTTGTCTTTCGCTCCACACAGAAAACATGTAAAAGGTTATTATAAAGTCATTTGGTGCATAATTCATGTGGAAAAATCACTGCGTCATGGCAGATGGAGGTGATTGTAAGACTAAAAGCATGGTTCATGGAGGGTGCTGCCATGTGGAAAGAAAAATACATTTTGAATATATTGTTTAAAATTATATGAAGTACATATTTTCACATTATATAAAGGTTTCGTATACTTAAATATCATTCCCCCCACATGTATTGTAAGCTACATTATGTATTTTAAATGTCTCATATACACTATACATAATACAAATGAAAATACCTTCTTTACCTGCTTAATATGCTTCATAGCTTCATGTTTAAGTCATTTTAAGGTTTCTGATTTTGATTTGAAGACTCTTTTAACATAGCATGTTATCATTCTTGTCTATACTAGTTTTTAACATCTTTTGTAACTTGGATAGTTTTCAATAAAATATTTTTCATAGTTTATCTTTTTCCAACTGCATTTTTCTTGATTTGCATATGTAAAATCTTCAAACTGAAAAGTATTTGCTGGAATGAGTAAAGCTATTCCCATCTGCTCCTTCACTCACACATTGCCTGCCATTCTCATAGTGTGAGTGGTCAAATGGTGTAACTGGCTGCTATCTGGAGTTTAACTTTTCCTAATGAAATTGCCAAGATACCAGTAGTGTAAAAGTGGTTTAACAAAAAAGCCAAAATAGGGCAGTATTAATTGGATTATATGATGTAATGATTCAATGGGAAGGCATTATCTAAAATGTTTCTCTATTTAGTTTTTACATGTTGGCAAGTAATCAGACCCTGTTTTTTATTGTAACCTTCAGTGTGGTTCAGGGGGCAGGAGCTAGGGCTCCTCCCCCGTTCTGTCACACTAATAATATCTACCAATATCCATATTTCAACCTCAAGTCCTGCCCTTATTCTGTCTTATGTTTTTTGTTTCCTCCATCCTCCCTTCCTCCTCCACTTTGCTGCTCCACCTCTGCAACGGTCTCCCTCTGGGTGCAAGTGAAGCGCACTTACCAACCTTAGAGGCCTAACTGCATCAGCCTCGTCCTCCGCCAGCCAGAGGGACCCCAGGCCAAATGAATTACTGTTAATTACTAATAGTATGATTCTTGCTGTTGTTCCTGTTTTACTCTGTTCTCCCCTCTGGGGAAGGGGTATGATCTCCTTCCTACCCCTGATGATCATACACATGCAGTGCCACACTATAGCTGGGGTTTTATATGTACCAGAAGGGAAGATATGGCCACACCGCACTCCTGACATTTCCCAGGTTTGTGAGGCAGCGAGGGTACTGGCAGGCTTGATCTGCTCTTGTTTGGTAAATTACTGATTTATATTTTGGGCTGCACAATCTTCCCATTGGTAATAAAACAATTGGGTTATGTTGGTGTTAATATAGTTATAAGCAAAGTGATAACCAAATCAATGTTCTTACCTACTATTAGCACTGGCTACATTTTAACTATTCCATAATCTTTGTTAATTTTTGTTATGTTCTTTGCTTAACATGGAGAGTTTTTAAGAACCACATTGTACCTTTGTGGAGCTTGGACTGCTCTTCTTGGTACACTTTTATTACCAGTGTCAGCCTCTGTCTTTGTAATACATTGTGGCTCTTTGTTCAAATTATGTGAATTTAGTGGGATTGTGGCAAATTGGTTAATAGTGTACAGGTGCAGGTGATTAAAGAACAGACAGACAATTGTAATCCAGGTGAACAGGTTTGTTTTATTTGTTTTGTCCAGTGCCTGATGGCGAAACAAACAGTAAACAACAATGAAGGTAAGTAATACAACAGTGTGTAGTACTTAATTTATAATACCCAGGTTTGCCCCACAAGTAATAGTCATGTTTTTATTATACACCGACACAAAACACAAAACAAATACACAAGTCCATTGGTGCATGAATTAGTCTCGTGTATATAAACAAACAAATAGACAGAACAAAACAAACACTCACGATTATTTCACCAAATACAGGTCCTCCCGGGTCACTTATTAAATAACCAAAATGAAGGAACAGATAACATTGCTTCGACCCCTATTTATACCATCACTCATGACCCCTTGGTGAACGATTGCAGCTGCTTTTTATGATCTGCAGCTGCCACATCATTTCACCTCCGGGTCAATGAGTTAGTGTACCGAAGCTCTGTCTCTTTTCTATGTGAGCGACTTCCTTTTAACCCTCGGAACGAAGTGTCAGGCAACGTAGTGTCCAGAATACTCTGTTCCTGTTACTTGGCACCCTCACAGGTCGAGAGGGAGATTTACCACCAAGAATCATTGTCTTTCTGTCACAGGGATGTTTGATAAGTTTGCAAAAAACACAGGGTAGCGGGTGGAGTGCGTGCATTCACTGCTGAGTGACAGGAAGACGATCAAGGCGGAGCTTGTAGTTGATACACCCGCAGGCAAACACGTTTTATTTACATACAGACAGAACAGCTCACGTGACACTACCAGCAATGGTAGCGCATAGTGTACGAAAAGCAAAATAAACATAAAACACAAAAAGTACAGAAAACTATTAAATAAAAGGTGCCGTGAAAATGGTGTGCGCTAGTCCTAATAAATGGAGGTCCCGCTTATTCACCTTGTCGCTATACTTTGGTGGAATCTACAATCCCTGAACTAATCCCTGATCAGTAAATACACACGACCCTGTCTAACAAATCCACAGCAAACCACACTTAATCAAATTGTGAAAAAAATATATATGTCCAGAAAAAAAATAAAAAACTCAATATATAAATCCACACTCCGTAATCCAAAAAACAAACTCAAAGGTACAAATCCAGTGTAAAACAATCCACACGCACTCATAAAATCTCATCAATAAAACAAAACAAAACCCCCAAAAATTAACAGTGCTGCACCATACCACAAGCAGCACCAGGCCCCTCTTCCAGGTAGTCCATGAATGGCTTAAGGAAGCCACCAGATCCTTCCTTCCACTCCTTGGCTCCATGTTGACTTGGGGAAGTGGATTACTCTCGTCGGCCGACCGGGGGACAGAAACAAACAATAGGAAGTGCTGGTTCCAGTTACTCTCCCAGTAACTGGAAAAAAAATAAAATAGTCACTATACATAGAACCTGCCATTCCTATTACTGCCTGGTTTGATGTTTTACTTCTTTCTTTTTCTTTTTGACTCTTCAACTACCTGCTTCGCTCTCTTCCTTATATTTTCTTTTCTAAATCTGGCTTCGCCTATTTCCTATCTTCCCGAAGCCCTTAGTTTACCCTTACTCCTGTCCGTCCTGCGCTGCCTCCCATTCCCAGACTTTCCGTGTCGTGCCACCTTCTCTCTTTCTCCTCTCTCTCAAAAGAAAAAAAGAAAAACTCCCTTTTTGCTGGCTAAAACCCCATCTTTTATAGCCCAGCCCTACCTCATTATGAGCTGCATGTGTCCTTCTGTTAATGTGGTAGCCCTGCATTTGCACGAGGTTGCTAAAACGGGAACAGAACAGACTGACAATTAATTACAATACAGTCAGCCATTTACATTTGGTACGGGGATAATTAACACAGAGATAACCTATTTGTCACACTGGTAACATCTATATAATTACATAGAAGCCTGCTGAATAATGCTACATTAACGTATTGAATTACATACCGCTTTGTAGTTTTCCATACTTAATGAAAAACAGACAACAATTTAAAAATGTGACATTTCAAAATCCAACATGCCTTATACTAATGTACAACTATTATGACTTCCGGTAGACTTTTGCGATATAGGTCTGTAGTTTCTTTGATTACATGATGTTAATCTAGTTTTTATTTATTTATTTATTTATTTATTTATTTATTTATTTATTTAATGTATCAATCCAAAAAAAATAAAAATGTAGGTGATGCAAAACTGTTGGCTGTAGCTGTACCTGCGGGACTCCACCATGTTTCACCGTGTGGAACTGCTCCTCGAGCAGAACTGGCTGATCGACCGAACAAGCAGAACACGTTCGACAACAGGAAGGTGGAACGGTTTCGCCAAATTAGATTGTTCAGTTCTGTTCAGTCTGTTCGGGCTCACGAAATTACGCCTTTAGTGTCACATCTCCCAGCAGGGCAATCACATGACCTTAACACTGTGATCTATTGCCAGAGCACACACTCTACGTCCCGCCTCCAGATTGACAAACTGTCAACTGTGATTTGCAAATTTGTGTTTTGATTGAGTCCGACAATACTACCTTGTTTTTTTAAAATAAATTTATAAGGTTGAAATTGCAACCAACTGATTGTGTTGTTACAGACATACTGTGACAGAGAGCGAATGAATCCTAGTCAACAATCTCCCTCCCGACCTGTGAGGGCACGGTATAATAGGAACAGTGTGCCCTGGACTGGATGGTTTGGCAGTTCATTCCAGGGTCAGTTGGAAGTCGACCATCCAGAAAGGGGGCGGTATCACAATACCAGAAGTCATCGCCTTAATGCAGTAGGCGATGTGTCAGTCATGGATTGGAGGATACGTGATTGCACTTGCTACCGAAGCTGGCATGACTGAGGGTATATCAGGGGATGTGGCAAAGCAAACTGTTCCTTTGTTATGGTTACGGAAAGACCTGTAAAGGATGTACTGTTAAAGGAAACCGTGAGTTTTTGTGTTTTGTTTTGTCTCTCTTTTAAACTGTCACGTTTGTCATTTATAGAAGACTAAACTCCGCCACACATACACTACGGAACCAAAGATAATATTGGAACATTTGTATGTAGAGGTTGAGAATAATGGAATAAAAGGATCTGCTTTGAAAGATGTAGAAGACAGAGGTTTCCTTTGCCACTCCACTCAGGTTTATTACACACTTTCACAAATACACAACATTGTCCTGAGAACAGATTCCATCTCCTTAACTTTAATGTCCCACTTGTAAGGAATTTGCTGGATGCAAACGTGCGTGCGTGCCTTGGAGACTACAGTGCACACGTACTGCCTCTGTGCATGGGTTATGCACATGCTTTATGTAGCATTCATAACACATTGACGGCTGTGCTACGAAGCTGTGCATTTCTGCTGTGTGGCAGGGCTTCACTAAATTCACTAAACAGCAGTAACGTGTTTTGCACGCTGTAAGCCCCTTTACTGTGTGCTTTGTACATCTGCTGTATTCACTAACCAGTGGCAGGCAACCTAGTGCATGAAGAAAAGCATGTGGATTTTGTTTTTTCTCACCGATATCACCTATCATCTCAACACGCTAAATGTGGCTATGCAGGGGAAAGATCACCATAATAACCAGTGTGACAAAATGTGTATTAAAGTTACAGTTAAGAACATAAGAACATAAGAAAGGTTACAAACGAGAGGAGGCCATTCGGCCCATCTTGCTCGTTTGGTTGTTAGTAGCTTATTGATTCCAGAATCTCATCAAGCAGCTTCTTGAAGAATCCCAGGGTGTCAGCTTCAACATCATTACTGGGGAGTTGGTTCCAGACTTCCACAATTCTCTGTCTGTAATGCCAGCTCAGCCCCAGTCTCAGGATTTCACCCATTTTACCTATTTTAAAGAAGCACTGAACAACAGCTTGACAAGCAGAGTATGTTCCATCAGTTCACTCTGGCAGTCTTACAGTACTGGCAGAGCATTTTGAAAAGCAGTTTTCATCACTGAATGAGCTGAAGCCATTCATTTCATTGCTCACAAACCTGTTTGGATTTGACTTTGCTAACAGTGTGCTGTTTTACTTTCTGTAACACACCTGGAGCATTCATTGTAAGTATACCGTCATTTTTTATGTTTGCTTTACTTGTTGCAATGACCATTATAATATACACACGTGTGTCATGTAAATAACTGGCAAAGAAGTGTTTTGATAAAGACTTGAAGCAAATGGAAGGTTGTAACCAGAACAGTTATAACAATGAACGGATTGTTGAAACAAGTTTGGAATAAAACAGGCTTATTTAGAGCTCTTTGTTGGAGAAGGAAGAATGAAGTAAAGACTGCAGCCTGTAAAGTATGTAAATATTGCCTTATTGCATGCTGTCAATAAAGTTTTATACCTTGTTATATTTCATCAAATACTTTGGGTCAATCCACAAAATAACCCTAATAATCAGCATCTACAGCATGTACAGAATTCCATCAGCCATCAATAGGGACAGCAGCAATGGCAGCGTCTTGCAGGGCACCTCTTCACACAAAGTCAGAACAAAAAAATGGGTTTCCTTCAACGGGTTGTGTTTGCACTATCCCTCAAGCGAGGCTGCATCAACATCTTACAGAATTCCAGCCCTGCTTTAAAAAAAGAAATGCAGAACCATGGCTTACAGTACATTTTACAATTACACGAGAATAAATATTCTCAGTTTTTTATTTTGTTTGTTTTTATTTTCTGCTAAGTACAGTTATAATGAGAAAGAACAAGAGGGATGCAGTACCTGGAGAGAGACTCCTGTGTGATCGGGTTATGAAACAAATCTCAACAGGGCTGTACACGCAGGGTGAAATCAGAGGTAAACAATGATGACCTCCATATTCTGTGGAGATTTTCAGAGTCAATAAAACAGTCTGGGCTGCAAGTCTGAATTACAGAAATACCAGTTAGCATTAACGTGATCCTGGCACTGGATGGTAATGAATGTAAAGGCAGGTTCTAATGATAAACATTGAAGAAAAAAGAAAGAGAGAAAAGGTGAAGTGTGCTTGCATTGTATTATGATACCTGCATGATGTCTTTATTATATTTTTAAATCATATTTTCACAAACTTGTTTCTATGATTTCAGTCAGGCATTTATGCTTAATGATATAAATAATTAATGTGGCATCAGTTATTTCTATAAATTATTTTTCTGTTTCAGGATAACATTCCCATTCAAGTTTTAAACTGAATAAAAGTAAGTACTTTAAGTGTATTTATATTCTCATGAATCATGTAGAACAAAATGGTATCAAAATATTGGGCAGCACAAAACACAACACAAGTTTATTAATAATAACGTAAGCAGCATAAGCAACATAATAATATCTACTTCAGAATAAACTGTATACTGTTATAGAAGAAAAAATCAAAAACATCATCACACCATTACTTTACTGCAGTCAAAATATTTAAACTTGGTGATGTGTGTGCCTTACATGCAGTCTTACCTGGGGTGAGAGAAACACTGTGGCTGTATCTCTACAAGCTGAGGATAAGTCTACATCTAATCCCTAAACTATGACTGTCTGTTGTGGGCATGTTACTTTTAACTGAATATGATTTCAGTTCCATTCTGCTTGTCTATTGAGATTGCCTCACAATGTAATGCAAAACAATCATTTGCTATGGGAGTCCTGAATGCTCATAATACATGGGTCTTAAACAAACCCTCTGGCTCATTCGTGGTATAATTTTCGGTACAAAATGAAGATTCATCAGATAGCCTCTATTTATGCCACATGTTTTTCATTAAATTATTTTGTCAATAAAACTCCTTTAAATTGACCAGAAATACCTACTTGTAGTGTATGTATATACTGCCATGGTTGGTTATACATCGTCTTTTGAAACAACAACTCGAAATTGAATTTCGCTTTTCTTTTCTATACTGTCTCCTGTTCCAAATAGACAGGAAAAATGATTTTAAAATGTTGATACTGCATCACGTTAAACAAGGAAGACAATTTACAGACAACATGCCAGCCTCTGAGTATTTATTTGGCAGAAAGTTGAGTCTGGTCAGGTGCATTATGGACTCTGTAGTTTCTTAACAAGTGATTGTATACCAGTGCTGGCACAAGTATTTAATTAAATTTACATTATTATTATTTGTTTATTTAGCAGGCGCCTTTATCCAAGGCGACTTACAAAGACTAGGGTTTGTGAACTATGCATCAGCTGCAGAGTCACTTACAATAACATCTCACCTGAAAGACAGAGCAAGGAGGTTAAGTGACTTGCTCAGGGCCCCCCAGTGAATCAGTGAGTAAGATGGGATTTGAACTGGGGACCTCTTGGTTACAATCCCTTTTCTTTAACCACTTTACCTTATAGCCAGGCTTTCTACGAAACAAAGCTAGGTTGTCTAATTATGAACCAGAAAGCCCTTCAGTCAGTATGTGATTGCAGCGTAATACAAAAATGCATTGAGATAAAATGATACAGTATTGTCTTCTGCTTCATGTTAGTTTATTTATATAAATGTGCATTACTAGTAAACAGAGACATGTACAAGTTTAAAAGCATCAGACTTATTGACCTAATTATTTCCTTTCTCTTTTAGATTATTGGAATACAATGGAATTGGGATGGAAAATGGAGATTTTGTCTGACTCAAATCACACAAATGTTGCTGAATTTATTTTGGTTGGCTTTACTGCCGTAAGACAAGCTCCACAGTTAATAGGAGTGACGTTTCTTATCACCTATCTATTGACTCTTCTTGGCAACCTTTTCATTTTATATGTGATCCAAAAGGAAGAAAAATTACAAACTCCAATGTATATTATTATCTGTAACCTTGCTTTGTCTGATATCATATACAGCACAGTTATAAGCCCTAAACTTATACAGTCCTATCTGCTTGACTTGAATGCAATACAATTCCATGTGTGTTTCATCCAAATGTATTTTTTACACTTTGCTGGCTCGGTGGACTCCTTCATGATGCTTGTGATGGCACTAGACCGCTATGTTTCAATATGTTTCCCTTTAAGGTACCCTGCTTTAATTACCAATAAAAATGCACAAATCCTGTGCATTGTAGCCTGGATGTTGGGAGCAATCAGTCCACTGCCTCCAGTCAGCTTTGCTGCTATACTTCCTTACTGTGGTCCTAATAAGATAAACCATTTGTACTGTGAACATCGTTTAGTCGCTAGACTCGCTTGCACTGACACAACTTTCAATATGTTTTTGGCATTTATAATAGCATGTATAGTCTTAATTGTTCCATTTTTGATTATTTTGCTTTCCTATTTAAAAATAATCATCACCGTACTTAAGATCGCAACATCAGAAGGTAGAAAGAAGGCATTTTACACATGTAGCACACAGCTTATTGTGATTTCCATTTTTTTCATACCAAGATTATTTGTATATATTGCTTCAATAATTGGGGTTTACATGCCAGATGTGGCCCGTGCCTCTTTGGGTATCATGTACTGCCTCCTACCTCCATTAGCAAACCCAGTAATCTATAGTTTTAGGACTAAAGAAATCAAGCAGTTTATTTTCAAATCGTTTAAAATGAAAGCAGTTGTTCCCAGAGAGAACACAATGGGAACTACTTGTGCTTGAATGTTAATAAACATCTTTAAATATTGTGTAACATTTTTCTTTCGCTCCACACACAAAACAAATAAAAGGTTATTATAAAGTCATTTGGTGCACAATTCATGTGGAAAAATCACTGCATCATGGCAGATGGAGGTGATTGTAAGACTAAAAACATGGTTCATGGAGGGTGCTGCCATATGGAAAGAAAATAAATGTTTAATATATTGTTTAAACTTATATGAAGAATACATTTTCAAATTATGTAACGTATGTTTATATATGTTTCACATGGTTAAAATATTTTAAATGTCCTATATACACTACGCATAACAAAAAATGAAAATACCTGCTTCATAGCTTCATATTTAAAATTAAAATTTCTGATTTTGCTTTATATTTGCTGGAACCAGTAAAACTCCTATTCCCATCTGCTCCCTCACTGACACACTGCCTACAAAATGTACAGCAGAGTTCAGGCCCTTTGTATCTTTTTTGTGTTCCCTAAAAAATGGACAACGGTTTGAACGAAATGCCAAAATGAAATAATCAGATATGCGTCACACGTGTTTATCCTTCACCGAAGTCAACATTTTATAGGGTCGGATATGTGAGTGCTGACTGTATATGATGTCATCTACTCAGAGAAAGGATCCTCGAGGAGGTTCAGAAGCATTTAAACTGGAAAGGAAGGGGGAAGAAATCAACAAAAAAACAGGAGGGAGACTACATCAAAACAAGGGCAACAGCTCAGGTAAGACAGCCATTAAATGTATTATCTAAATGCTAGAAGTCTCAAAAACAAAATGTTAGAACTTGAAGCTATGCAGCTGATCACAGTAGAGTCGTTCAGCAGTCTTACAGCTACAGCCTTTTTCCAAGATGTCCGACTTCTGGTTCCATCCTACCATCCCTGTGAAGGCGTACCACCAACCTTACTTAGCGCCCTTCCTGGTCGGGAGATAGATTTGCGGCTCCAATTCCTTCTCTTTCGTTCACAGTACCAGAAGAGAAGATATGCCACGTGTCACTCCTGACCTTTCCCAGGCTTGAGTGAGGCAGTGAGGGTACTGGCAGGCTTGATCTGCCCTTGTTTGGTAAATTACTGATTTATATTATGCATTTTTGGGGTGCATGATCTTCCCATTGGTAACACAACAATTGGGTTATGTTGGTGTTAATACAGTTATAATTAGGCTTGGAAGGATTAGATTTTAGTGTGTCCAAGTATTATTTTACCCCAATTTGGAATGTCCAATTGTTTTTCCCCTAACCGCAGCAATTGTCCACATGGCTCAGGAGACCCGAAGCTTCAGTGGCTCTCCTCCTGTCAGCTTTCATCTTCCTTTGTCACCCAGGAACTCAAGAGCGGATGTCAGTGAGCTACTGACCTCTGGAGGACAAAGGCCAGTCCTGCAGGTGTTAGCTCTGAGCTCACTGGGAGCCTGACCAGCAGGGTGCGCTGCCAGTTCTGCCTCCCTAACAAATGGGATCTCCAGAGCCTATGCGACGCTTCCTTCGAGTCCCCAGCAAAGACCGGCCTACTTTGTACAGCCAGGATGTGAACCTGCGCTGTATGACTCACCCTGCGCACCACACGGCTGCGTTTCTACCAGCTGAGCCACTCGGATTCATTTTTATCGGTAAATGTCGGTAAAACATCGATTTCACTGAACACACACAAACCGACGAAAAATATTTAGGCAAAGTAAGAAAAATGCTGCTTGAGAACTTATTAGAGTACCACCTTAACATGTATTAAATGTGTTGGAATGAATGAATAAAGAACGTATTTACAACTTTGCAAAAATTCCAGCTCCAGCTTTAGTGGACTGGCGCTGCAGATAATTTATGCAGCATTCATTACGTTGGGCACTGTACAGTAACAGAGGCCAAGTTTATTGTTTATTTCAATAATGGGTGCAAAAGAAAATCACTAGAGGAATATTGCAGTGAATATCCTGACCTTGAATTTTAAACGGTGAAAAAGTCTGGAAAGGTATACGAGGAGGACATTTTGTGCTACAAAAATTTGTAAAACAGAAATTACTCGACGGGCAAGTTGTATTGCTGAACATTTGAACAGTATGTCTCATTTGAAATTGAAAGAAAGTCAAGAAAATGTAACCCAGGCTTCGATGGAAGACTGTTTGGGAAGAATGAGACAAAAAGAAAGAAGCTGCAGATTTTCCACACGAACAAATAATTTCGTGCAACTGTGAAAAGAGCTTAAAAATAAACATTGATATTATCCGTCCGAATTATACAAAAATAATCAAATTCTGTCTAGCCTAGTTATAACCAAAGTGATAACATTTTCTTACCTGCTATTCGCACTGGCTACATTTGAATCATTCCATCATCTTCATGATGATTTTCGTTATGTGCTTTGCTTAATATAGAGATTTTAAAACCACAGTGTACCTTTGTGAAGCTTGGCCTGCTCTTCTTGGTACACTTTTATTACCAGTGTCAGCCTCTGTCTATGTAATACATTGTGGCTCTTTGGCCAAATTATGCTAACTGACCTTTACCTCAGGAAGTGATATGGTATCCAGAGGATGCATGTATTGTCTTTTGCAACAGTGTGTTTCAAATACTAGTCTGCAAATACTATTCATTATATTGCTATTGCTAACGAAAGGTAATGTTTTTAAACCCTTAGATATCGTATAAGTATTGAGTTTTAGTTTGTGAATAAAGCAGTTTTCTAAAAATATATTTTTAAAGATTGGCCATGGTTCTGAAAGGCACCAAGTTGACCTGCCTCTCATTCTTTATATTCTCATGGTTCTGAAAGACACAGAGTCAACCTGCCTCGCATTCTTTATATTCTCATGGTTCTGAAAGACACAGAGTCAACCTGCCTCACATTCTTTATATTCTCATGGTTCTGAAAGACACAGAGTCAACCTGCCTCTCATTCTTTATATTCTCATGGTTCTGAAAGACACAGAGTCAACCTGCCTCTCATTCTTTATATTCTCATGGTTCTGAAAGACACAGAGTCAACCTGCCTCTCATTCTTTATATTACTGTCTATTGTTCTTTATATTATCTACTTTACACCACCTCCCTCACTTTTCTGTTGCTGTTTTGCCTGTTGGGGTTCCTAACCCTTTTTAATTGTTCCTAGGGGGCACCTTCTCTTCCCATCCTTAGTTCAGAGCAGCTGCACTGCAGTTCTTTGCCCTTCATGTTGTTATTTTTCTGTCAGTTCACTTTTCTCACTGATTTACAGGGAGTGTAGCCTCTGCTCTGATTCAACTGATTTTCAATTTGCTGCTAAACTGCTATTGCTTTTAGTTTCTCATAAAAGTAATCCTATTGTCTTAGTGCCAGTGTTTCTGGTTGCCATATTGTTTAGGAACTGAACTGTCCCTAAGCACTGTTACCGCTACAATCATTTAATAATTAGAAGTTCTCATTGGATTTAATCCCAGTGGTCTCTATTACTTTAAGCAATATGTTTATTAGATATGAGTTTTTGAAATGCTTTTATCCCCCAGCAATTAACTTTATGTTAACAGTTAGTTAATATACAGTCACTGTATATTAGTTAATATACAGTAACCTATTTAATAAATATAGTAATAATAATATATCTGATACGCTAAACATCTTTAAAAATTCCCTTCAAATAAATTCCATTTCAATCATATGAGAGACTTGATAACCATGAAGCGGGATCTTATGTTTGCTGAATAGTTTAATTTGGTCTTTTTTTTTAATTAGTTTATAAATAGGTTCCTATACAGGCAAATTAACAACAACATGTGATGTTAATATGTCAGTAATTATTATTTTCAAAATATATACTCTCTGTACTGCTGAAAAAAATCCAGTCTAGTTAGAGACATGTTTCCTCTAGGGATCTACTTTAGGTCACCAGCATGTCATGTCTTTCATCTCTTGGTCCTGCTCTTTGGTCACATGATTTTCCAAGCCTCACTTGAGAGAGTCCCAGGGATGAACGGCAGGGGGTGCTCAAGTCCCAATTGTGGTGCCTGTGAGTGGAAACTCAAGTTGCAGGCACTGTGCAACTTTCCCCTTACATTTAAAAATAATTAAAATCCCAAGCACCATTTAAGCTGTTTTAGCTTTATAGTGTTGGATGTTAGAGTAAATGATGAATCTGTGTGTTTCCCAGATCAGGTCTAATCGCATACTGTAAGTTTACACATCAGAACCTTTCTAAACCTGATAACGATCTGCTAACCATTGGATGACCGACAGGCTGTAACCTGTATAATTCTAACCACCCATGCTTTTGTTTGTAAAGGGAAGTAAAACAATACTCTCTGTATTGTGTATGTACTGTAAATCTGTTTAAAAAAGAAAAAAAATCACAACAGGGCTGTTTCTTTGTGTCTAATAGCCATATAAGAAATGTCTACATTATCTATCCTTATACATGTACTGCATATCTATCTATCTATCTATCTATCTATCTATCTATCTATCTATCTATCTCTCTCTCTCTCTCTCTCTCTCTCTCTCTCTCTCTCTCTCTCTCTCTCATATATATATATATATACTGCTGTGCAAACAGTCTTTGACATTTTGCACATTTTGGGCAGGGGGTTTAAAAGAGAAAAGGATATTTCAGGTACTTAAAAGGTAGAATAATTGATTACAAATCAAATATATATATATAATGTAATTGTATTATTCATAAATACAATACTGCATGTTAGTCTGGCTTCAGCTCATAAGTTCCAGACACTTTCCTCTGCCTAGTTGCTCCTGGCCTAGACCTTGACCTGAAAGGCTGCAGGACTAAACCTTGAATGCAACACTGGGTGCTATTCAAAACATTTAACCTGTGTCTGACAACACAGAGAGAGCATCTTGATACAGCTTGATGCAGGTAGTCAGATATAATATCTCAGGTGTAGAACTGTTAATGAGCTTGGTTCCCTTCCAGAATCAATGCGTATCCAGGAGAGACTCTGGTGAGTTTTTTTTTTTTTGGAACAAGCTAGCCTCTGAGAATATAGACATCAGTCATGTTGTTTGGATAGCAGGTGCATTCAGGAAAGTGGCTGACATGTAATTAGAGATTAGACTACAGCAAGCAATACTGTGCGTTTAGTATTTTTAATTTCATATACCAGATCAGGTCATTAAAAGTATTTTTTAAAGATTCACTTCCATATTATTTTTTACATCCATGGTGACATTTCTCAGTTTCCAAAGATATTGTTAATATTGTGTTTTGTGAATATGCTGTTGTTCACATTTTCAGTGTGAGCAGTGAAAATGTTAAGATGAGGATCAGCCACATAATCAATCATAACTGATTTAGGAACAGAGGAAGAGTAGAGTTGCAGTCATTGCAGGAAGAGCAGGGACAGATAAACAACATAGCACTGAGAGCTCACTTTTATTAAATAAATATATATATCTAACAAAATTTGCCTCATACAGGCTTTATAAACAAATTGCAAATCAATTACTAATCACTCAAGCGTATGGTGACCAGGTCTAAGAGCACAGACACCTTAAAAACATAAACAATATCAACAGGAATACATTCTATGTATTTGTATTGAAAATAAATATTGTGTTTATGATTACCTGACCCCCTTAACCTAACGTTTAAAATATAAATATTGACAGTTTTAAACATTGTTTTATACCTCGTAGTTTAACTTTAAATCTGTTAGGGGCAAATATTATTGAGAACTGTGTAAAAAGTATACAGATATTTTGATTAAGTGTGCAGTCAATTAGTGAGCAACTGTCAAGATGCGCTTCTTCATGTACAAATTCTCAGTGGAAAGAGCACTGAGCTGCTTTGGTGGGGGGGGCGCAGGTGTTCACTGTAACATGAGATCATTAGAGGCTGAACAAGCATTAACACTAGAACAAGCCACTCTCAATTAGGTTGTTGCATCAGTATTAACAGTTTTGTTCATAAGCAAAATGAAATGAGAGACAATATTATTTTGTATTATTGCTTTATAATTCATTCAAATTAGGTAATCAGTGTGTTTTATAGGAATACGACAAGTGATTTAAATCGTCTGGACTGTCTTCGTATTAGCTGTTACTTATATAACTATAAAACACAGTGGTTTCATTTTTTTTTTATTCACCTATTTTCAAATTCAATATGAACCTCTACTGACACACTGCTGGAATTTAAGAGTTCAATTCAGCTCTCTGATTGGATGCAATTCACTAGTGCACCCAATCACTATTCTGAGCAAGGTGTACACAGTATGTTGCGTGTGCCCATCTACAGTGAATCGTAGTGCTTTTGACCTGTTACAATTTAAACAGTATCCTAAGTATCTTCAAATGTCATTTTAATATATTTGTTTTACATCCCCCTTACTGTTTTATGGTATTTTCAATTATTGTGAGTGGTTCTGGGTTTTGTTGCTCCATCATTGAGTTATTGTCAGCGCTCTGTAAATCTGTCTTTACCTGTCTTTGAACCTGCTTCGAGCTTCTCTGGATAACCTGTGCTGGGATAGAACAGCCTTGAAGCTGAGAGAGTACCAGCAATCTCTGTTTCTCCAATACAGAGTTATTATCATTTCTCTATATCTGTCTTAATCTGACTGTTCCATCCGAGCACATGATTACACAGAGAAGCACAAACCAATTTCAACCAACTCAGAGAATGATGAGTAGGAGAGATTCATTGTTGTTACAGACAGGCATGTTAATTTACCAGTATACCAATATGCTAATAGTCGAGTTTGTAGAATTTAATAACATAAAATTAAGTATTCCTTTGTATATGGGTAATTGAGGTTGTACCTTTGTAAATGCATCTTTATTGCTGATTTAGTTTTTTCCTCAAATTGCAGGTGGGAAATTTGGGATGTGTCTTAAATTCGAGGCCTTCATAAATGTGAAGGAATGTGGTAATCATTTACTGAATCTCCTTATTTGAACTGAGTGCACAAGGTGTAGAAAGTAAATTATAACTTAAGTACAGTATCCAGATCACCTTAACATGCAGCCCCCAAGATTTAGTAAAAAAGATATGCATTAGGGGTTTGATAGTGAAACTATTTCTAATGAATTCTGTTTATATTTTATGTTATATTTTATGTTTCCACTCATTTTGGGTACGGACTCCCGGACTTCAGTAGCAGGTGTAGCGGCTGCTGAGGTTGGCCCGCCAGTTGCCGTTCTGAGTCTGGAGCCGGGGGAAGCTCCTCCCTCTCTAGCACTGGAGACAGCAGTGGCTCCACCCCTTTGGCTCTGGAGACGGCAGTGGCTCCTCCCCCATTGGCTCTGGAGATGGCAGTGGCTCCTCCCCCTTTGGCCCTGGAGATGTCAGTGGCTCCTTCCTCTTGGCACTCGGGCAGACAGTCCCTCCTTCTCTGGCACTGGAGATGGCAATGGCTCTTTTGCTCGCCTCCAGAAACAGCCGTTCCCCTTCTTCCGTTTTGGGCAGGCAGTTCTGTCTTCTCCGGCATTCGGTCGGCAGCCCGTCCTCTTCATCTTGGAGGGGCCAGCATACCATCATGCCCGAACTCCCCAAGCAATGCACCAACCTTGGTCCTCCAGGAAGCCGAGGAGGGCATCTAATCCGCCGTTCCCCAGAGCTTGGAATGCACAGGGGTCCATGTCTAGCCTTTGGGCAGGCAGCAGCTGTTGGGCCATTAGGCAAAGCCATTTGTCCATGAGACTCCAACTCGTCTTTCGCAAATGCCTCCGTGAAGCAGGGGTCTTTGGAAGTGCACGCTTCCCTTGGGTTCCCAAACTCCCCACAACACCCACACCATGGAGCCTCTTAAGCTTCATGCCACCTCTGCTCTTTGTGCCAGTCTTTGTTTAGGTCCATTTTCTTTTGAACTGCTGTTCCACTCTGAGTCTTCATTTCTGACACCATAGGTGACATGATAACATGAGGAATGAGAGTCAGAGGCTGGAAAGCTGCAGTTAAACCACTGGTTGAGCATGTTTATTAACAGATAAAGAATAAACAAAGCAAAGAAGCATGGCACAGGGGCCAAAATAAAAGGTTAAACAAAACACAATGCAGTCAAACTCTGATATAACGTACCACATTGGGACCAGAAAAAAGGTACTTTATAAGCAAGGTATGATATATCCAACAACGCCTTTATTTAAATGAATATGGGGAAAAGTGTTCTACTTTTAGAACCGGCAACACTATAAATAAATCAGTTTTAAGTAGTGTTTATACAGTAAATTAAGAACAAATATAAACCAACAAATGTGCAAGCAAAATGTAGACTGACATAGCATAGAAACATACCAACAATTGTGAAAGAGCAAAATTGTTGCAATGTCAAAAATGAAGACTGCCAACACAATAGCCCCTTTCTTGACTTAAGCAGTTCAAGTCCATGAAGTCACTGGGCGTTAGCTGGCCCATGACATAAGTTTTCACAGTTTCTAATACACGTGAAAATTTAAAAAGGAAGGCATCACTGGTTCATCGTCTGGTTCATCATCTTCAGCCTCATCCTCCTTGTCGTATGTCAGGGTGATTTCGATGATGTCTTTGACAATTTGTTGTTACCTCAACTGTTCACTGGTGACTAAGCCATCATCAACTGTCATGAATTCTTCTAAATTGACATCGTTGTGAAATACAGCTGTTTAAATGCCTGATGAGGTTTTCTGCCTCCACATCGTTATTAGGATGATCTATGGGGGGATCTAATTCCACCTGAACTTGAAATCCATAGTGTGCAAAACAAGCAGAAATTGTCTGTGGTGCTACTGTGTCCCATGCAGTTTTGCTAAATATTAAGGCATCAAGCATGGTCATTTTCACCTCTTCCTTTCTGTCTGCAAACTCGAGAAATTGTTGAAGGACCAGTTTTTGACAGTGGCATTTGAAATTTTGATGACCCCCTGGTCCACAGGTTGCAATTTGCTGGTGATGTTAGGGGCAAGAAAACAATTCTAACATTTGAAACATTCATTGATGGTGGATGAGCTGGACAAACTACCAAGGACTATTAGCAACTTTTGTACGTGAGACAAAGTAATAATGTTGATTAAAAATAAGTATATATCAGCCTAATAATAAGGAAAAATAAATTCCCTTGGTAGTTGGCATTTTAGCTAACCCAGCTTATTAATATTCCCATTCTAAACCGCTAGTGGAAATGGCTTATAAACTGCAGTTTAGCATACCCAGTTTATGCAAATTTTAACAATTCTAACACTAGAGGACTCAGTAGGTGGGTGTTTGGGGCCTTCTCGGTGTCGCCACAGCGGAGTCGAGACCCAAACATTGGGCTCCATGAATAGGCCATCAATACACAGTTGAAATTGCATGTAAATGGTTGTTTCTTGTTGAGTCAAGCAATGTACAGCTCGACATTGTGTCTATTTACTTATGTGGCACCTCTGTATAGCCCCCACTTTGCTCCTTTGTGAGTGGCAGGTATAAAGACAGTTGCTTTGATTGATGTGTTTAATACTGTGTGTCTAAAACTTCTTTCTACTCCAGCAAATAACAGGCAGAATTACGATCGGCTTTGTGGTCTTGCCCTGCTGTCACAGAGATGAGACTGATCTTCCTAGAACAGACATTTTGCAGAAATTTGATGCTCGTTGTCACAGGAAGATTGTCAAACTACATTTAAAATCAGATGCATGTGACGTTGTGTAAAAAAGCCAATCAGAGCGGTGCATTTTCATAAAAGAGAGGATTTATATTTCTGTGTATAGTTGCTGTGTCACAGCACTGTACAAAACCCATACAGGTCCTGCAAATATAGAACCTCAGGTACTCAAAATTATATAATAGTATCGGTGGCAGGGTGAAGACTGGTAAAAGGAGTGAAATCTGAACCCTGACAGGTGGAGGCGCTAAAATGAGCTACTCACGTGACCTAACCAAGATGCCTTAAACACAGGATCCGGTTGCAGCGGCCATCTTGGGAAGGTCGGTAGCACAGGTGTTTCAAATGGCACTAATAGTAAAACCGGCTTAGGTCACACGCACAACCGAAGGTTGGCTGTGACGGATTGATAGAGGTGTGGCCTGGGGTACATAAGGGGAACTGTGCGTGGAGTAGTGGGGGCTCCCTGGTTGGAGGCGGAGTCTGGAGTTCGGACAGAGCTACAGTCTTACAAGCGAGCTGGCGGGGTTGTTGTTGTGCTCCAGCTGCCTTCTGAATACAGGCTCGAGAGGAGTTTGAGAGAGAGAGGGGGACACGGCTGGGAGAGCGAGCGACCAGAACACCTGCAGAGTGGCGAGGCTACCGAGACACGACAGGACTGTGGTTGTCTATCAAAGATGGATTGTACATATTTGTAAATAGTGTGTGTGTGTGTCACCAGCACATGTGTAAAAAAATACACCATTTGGTGGGGAGGCGGGTAAAAAATTAAAATTAATAAAAAAATAATAAAAAAAGATAAATAAATAAATAAATAAACTAAAAAATGGATCCCTCACAATTTCTAGAGTTCCTGCAGGAGCACTGGGGACGGGGTTATTTTCCCAGCTGACTAAGAAACCGTCCATCACAGCAGGATGGCCAGAATGATAGCGGTGCAGCCAAAACTTTTAAAAATGACTCCAGAGGACGATGTGGAAGCGTTCTTGGTCATGTTTGAAAGGATGGCAGAGGCGGCAGCATGGCCCCCGGAAGTATGGGCCATTAAGCATGCCCCCTGTCTAACCGGGCACTGGACAGAGCAGGATTATGGGTGCGTGAAGAAGGCCATCTTACATTGCCTGGGAATCAACCCAGAGACCTACTGGGTGAGGATTCAGGGTTTTAGACTGTAGGAGGGGATAAGGCCCTACATCTGTGCTGGCGGTGGACGGAGTATGAGATCCAGACCGTCCAGCAGGTAATCGACCTGGTGGTTATGGAGCAGCTGTTGAACATGCTGCCGGGCCAATGAACATGTGGGTGTGCCGCCACCAACCGGCAACCGTGAGGAGACCGTGCAGCTCATAGAGGCGCACCAGGGCGCAGCAGTGGCTGAGGTCTGGGATGTCTAGCCTCGCAAGGTGGGTCCAGTGAATCCCCCACCAGGTCTAGATCAGGAGGTAAGGTAAACCCGGCTGGCTGGGGCTTTCCTTCATGACCTTCCAGGAGTGTGTCCCTGCTGGGTTAGAGAGAGCACCCCTACCCGCCCCTGGCTGAGGGGCGGACAATTCCACCCGCCATCCAGGATGTATCCACCTCCCCTTTTATGTTTTAGGTGCCTCGAGCCAGGCCACAAGATTGCGAATGTCCACAGATGGATTGTGATCTGGGATGGACAAGGGAACCACGGACAGCAAATATAAAAGGGGATATTGGTCGGGGGTTCCTATCTGGTAACAGTGCGTTTAGCATTTCAGAGTACCCATGCATTAGTGGACTTAGGATGTTGGCAAACCTTAATTCGCGAGATGCTCCTGGTGGGAGTGGCTTGGTGTTCACTTCAGCTGGTGGTTATCATCTGTATTCATTGCGATACCAGGACATATATCTGGTATGTTTCCTTGGAAACTGCTTCTCAGATTACTGATGTGCTGGGGCCCCACGTCTGGAGCTTCCCGTTCTTGCGGACGGCCCTGGGTACTGGCTGTCGCGGAAGCCTGTAGGCGATGCCTCAGGTCACCATGTTGTGCAGTGCGGATTGGAATTGTCCGGGTAACCGTGGTTACGGCGGACGCCAGCACTTAAACCTGTCCCGTACCGGTGCACAGGAAGGAAGCATTGCAGCCACCTGTCCTGATGCCTCCCGCCCTTTGTGGGAGCGTTGCAGGATCTCCTCTACCACTGGCCGAAAGTATGGCCAGGAGAGATAGGCGCATCTATCAGGACCGATTTGTCTGCATCCAGAACCCTGGCCTGAGACAGCCAAAGCTGTCTACACGCCACTATAAGACCCGCCAGGCTTCTACCTAAGGCTTGCCCTTGGAAGCCTGATATCTGTGCTGGCGGCAGGCGGAGTATGAGACCCGGACCGTCAACCAGGTGTAACTCTGAGGCTATTGGCTCAGGGAGGCGCCGACCGCAGGATGCCATCCAGGCAGGCCGTTAGGAGAGCGTGTTACCTGTAGTTCAGCTGCATAAGCCTTCTTAAGGTGGGCCTCTTTGATCCTGCATTGGTCATTAGGGCATACAGGATCCTTGGCCAGACCTACTGGAGGGGCTCGCACCAGGGCTGCGATGGTGGAGTCCACCGGTGGAAACTGTGCTAGCTCCAGTGTCTCTGCACTTTCCAAGGAGGCCAGCGGGGCTGTGTGCTTGGAAACGCACGGTGCCGGGACCTGGAGGAAATTGGAGGCTTGCTCCATGAGCGATCGAACAGAGCTTGACGGAGGGTCACATCAGTCTCAGAGGGTATCCCAGAGCTGGGCCCTGTCTCCTGAGTCACTTCCTGGACCTGTGTCTCCTGCTGCCCCAGGGAGTCCCCATCCCAGGAGGCTGCGATGGAAATCGCGTCCTGGTCCCCACGCTCATCGCCTTGTCTCGGTCCGAGGCGTCATCGACTGCCTGTACAGGCAGGGACGGTACCGGGGCAGTTGCCGGGGCGGAGCTGAGGCAGGCGCAGGGGCAAAGCCTGCTGTCTGACCAGATATTCAAGGACCTGGGCCATCAAGAAGGGGGGAGGGTGAGGCTCCCACTCCCAATGCTGCAGAAGGCTCAGCTGAGCTGGCTGATGAAGCCACCCCTGTGAACTCTGCAGGTCTTCTACGCAGGGTCCGGGGCTGGGACGCTGCACAAATCGAGCAGAACGTCTCATCATCTAAAGCAGAGGAGGCGTGCTGCATCCCCAAGCACTTAACACACAAGAGGTGCTTGTCCTGTAGGGGGAAGCTACAGTAGGCAATCTGAATAGATCCTTGACACCTTTGAACAACAGGTGCATTGGTGGGAGATGTGTGTGGCTACCTCAGTCTGTACAGTAAAGTTCTTATTCACAGGATTACAGAAACATTTACCATTGCCTTATTAAGTTGTATTATTATTATTAAGAACATTACAAAAAAAGGTTTGTTACCTGGCCTTTATATTTTATGATGCTTGAGATAATTGTGATTGCTTCAAAGTTCTGTTGCTCTAATTTTGATATTTGTATAATTTTTCTATTTTGATCATTTTAATTTGCTGCTGAAAGACATGGCAAACTAAAATAGCCATTGCCATATTGATGAACATCGGGTTCTTAAAGAGCCATGCACACATGTATTATTGACAAGTGAACAAAAAATTGTAACCTTAAATAATGGCCATAACCATAAAGCCAGGACGTAGATGTTGTCCTTCTGTGTAATTTGTCAAGTACAATAATGTATATCTGTGACAGAGATCGAATGATTCTTAGTGTAAGTGTAAGTAATCTGTTCCTTTTGTAAATGGTTACATAGACCTAAAAGGAGGCCCCTGTGATTGCTGAAACAGTGAGTGTTTGTTTTGTGTTTGTCCGTGTTAGTAATTGTTTGTCTGTTGATTATAGACTACCCCTAACATGTTCCGGAGCTGTAGCGTAAGCCAGCACCAACCCGGACATCATCACTTTCACCCCTTCATTCACGGAGGACTGTCTTGCACCACTAGCACTAATTTCACTGTCATTAAAAACTGTGTTTGTGTTCTGTGTTTAGTGTGGGTGTGATAAAAGACTGGACTTTTTGGTTACGGATGAAACCCGGGGATTTACAAATACAGAGTGATACACACCACTGTATCAGTCCATCATTTATTATTTACAGGTGTTTGCCATAAGGCTCTGGACATTGTTAAAACCCTTCAATAAACACCCTTGCACCTGAAAATCATTGTCTGTCTGTTTTTGTATCCGCTCTGCACTGCACTCACCTGTATTCACTCTGTCACAATATCTTAAGTGAAATAATGTTGAAACTATCAAATTAGAGTATGATTAACTATTGCTTGTTTATTCAAAAGCACACAAATACATTTATCATTGAATACAAACAGTTTAGAAAAATAGAAATACAGTGAATTGAAGTTTTGCAACCTGGAAGACGATTAAAAGGAATAAGTAGCATAAATCAAAACAACTGGAATAGACAACAAAAAATCATACTGTACAGTGTATCTTTGGCCTTGGCTCTGAGACCCTGACAGCTTGAAGGTAAAATTTGAGAAGAATGTACACTACATAGGGGTGGTGAAAAAAATACATAGAACAATGAGATGCATGGCTGTCTTGGTAATGTTGCTTGACAAGATATAAACATTTAGTATACATATTTTGACATATATTTTTTTTAAATATGCTGTACATTTCAGTGTACTTTGTGAGAAGGTGTAAAAATTCTCAAAGGACAACATTACCTCAACAAACAAACAAACAAACAATCTCATCAACAACATTTCCTAAACTTCAACGATAAGCACAAGGGGTTTAATTTAGTCATTTATTTTAATTGTCCAGTGAACTTTTTATTCAACGTATGCATTCAGATACCCAGTTGCCGTATTTACTACACATCTGGGGTTTGGGGTGACAGTAAAGGGCAAGTACCTTGAAGTGTCATTTAATCTGTTTTCAACTTTCCACAGTGAGTAATAGCAGCAGAGTTCAAAGGCCAGTGTACCATGTGATTGCTTTGAAATCGAGAAATACTCACGTTTTTACTTACTAGGTATCACAGTATTATCCTTAAATATTCTGAGTATTCTGTTTCTTATTTCCTTTGTCCTAAGGCAATACACCACAGGATTTACAAGAGAAGGGACCAAGGTTGCGACAATGTGTAACCCATTGCGTTCTGGGATTGTTAATACAAGACCAACTCTAGTAAGAATATTGGCAACAAATTTGGGAACAAAATAGCAAACAACCACAATCATGTGGCTGAAGCAAGTGCTAAACATGTGTTTTCTGCTTTCAGAGGAAATTTTAAACACTGTACAAATTATCCATATGTATGATAACAAAATAAAGACAAAGTTTCCATAAATCACCAAACTTACCGCAATGGTTGGAAACACAAAGTAATCATCAGGATTAACACAGGCTGCTCTTACCAAACCAGGATAGTCACAAAACGTGTATTTAAGAACAGTATGACAGTAAGGAAGTCCTTCAGTTATACCGCTAAAGTACCTACTACAGCACTGTTTATTACCCATGTAGTTAACACTAATAACAGTATGCGAGTGTTGGTAAGGATGCTGTGGTATCTTAAAGGATTAGAAATTGCAACCAATCGATCAAAGGCCATCAAACCAATAGCAAAGGCTTCCATAAAATCACCCATGTGATACAAAAACATCTGAGCAGCACAGGGCTTGTAAGATACTGTTTTCACTCCCACTAGAAGGACTGTTAACATTGTCACACTAGCACTGCTGCTGTACATCATATCTACAATGGCTAAATTGCAAATTAAATAGTACAATGGTGTGTGAAGACGTTTGTCTGATGCAATAATGCATATATTGGTGGTGCTACCTAGTAAAATAAGTGAATAGATAATCAGAATTACAATTCCCACTGCCTTTGGATGCTCAAGGTCATTGAAACCAGTGATGATAAATTCTGTGATTCCAACTGTGTTGTTCTTGGATGCCATTTTACAGATATCTGAAAGAAAGAGGATATAGAACACATTAGGCTGTCTTTTCTCAGAATATTCAGGATGCAGTGAGACAAATTCTGTCACTTTTCAAAAATGTTGCTGGGGTTCTGGTCATTGTTTAAATGCTTTACACTTGCTGTTATTTCCCCTGAGCACTACATAGATAGCTTCTGACAGTATTTAATAAGGAAACCCTGTCTTTAAATAATTAGCCTTTTCAAAAATCTGGAAGAGCACCCAAGAGAGTAGGTGATGATTCTCCTGCCGTATCTGCTTTGACTTTGGTAATCTGTGCCACTGTTCACTTTTTTAATTCTGGCTGCAGCAATACATTTTTCATTGGCTAATCCCACATAATAACTTTAAATAAGCAGTTATCATATGGTCAGAATATTAATAAAATGCTGAAATAGTATGATTGATTATTGAATATATATATATATATATATATATATATATATATATATATATATATATATATATATATATATATATATATATATATATATATATATTTTAAAACCAGTTCCCACTGAGATTTAATAATTACAACACACATCAGCATTCTAACCTGAAAGAAGATCTTCAGTGAAGGCATTCGTTTAAGCTTCTGAAAAATTCAAAATACTCTTAGTTTCACTGGATAAACATACCAGTGCATGACCTTGGAAGAATGGGGCAGTAAAAAATATGTGTTTCCACACAAACAAACTATTCACAATATAGAAGTGGCAGAGCTGTGAACAGCTAAAAGATGCAGATTACTGTGTCACAGATCATACATTCCCAGAAGAGCATAGTACGGCAGGTGGAAGCAGAAGACAAATTCAGGCAAGCTGCAGGAGAAATACAGCTGACACTAAAGGCAAAGAAAACTAATCCTCAGTAATAAAACATTGTGCATCAAACAAGAAAAGAACAGATAAGTAAAATCAGTTGTGAATCAAAAGTCCAATACCTGTAAACTTTTAACATCTATAAAACCTCAATATTAGCATTGCAGAAAATTCAGGCATATAATTGAATGATATAGCATTTCTCATACATAACTCTATGTTTTTTTTTTTTTTAATATGTAATCAAGAAGCAAACTCGGGAACGTATTTTCTGACAGAGCAAACGTACCTGTTCCACTTACCTGTAACACTTACTTGCATGGCTTTGTTGAAAGCATTCAGTGAAGCCCTGAGGAAGCAGCTTTTATTGTAGAAAAGCACACCTATGGGTCATTTACACAAGGGTATCTTTCGACAGTAATGAGACAGTATTTCATTGCAACTTGCATGGTTAACTTTTTAATTATAACATACCTGCGATATTACATTTCAAATGTCAAGATGTGCCAAAATAAAGCAATCACTTTCACTGGTTTATATTTAGAAAAATATGAGCCATGTTCCTGTCATTACAACATGAAAACACCACTGGGATTTATTCAGTTATGGATCAAGTAAAACAGAATTCTCACAATGAAGCAACATCCCCACTTTATTTGTAGAGCAGCATATTAGTAGATAAGCATGCGTAGAAAACAAGTCACCAAAGAGTTCAATGAGAAAAAAATGGTTTTTTGATTATTATTTGGCTGTCAGTAGGGGATGCTGTTGAGCCATTTTTTAAACTGTATTTATTTAATTATTCATTTATTTATGTATTTATTTATTTATATACATTACAGTTTGCAGATTGTCCCCCCTGTTTTTCTACATTCGGATGGATAAATGGACAATCTTTCCCTTTATTTTGAACAAAATAATGAATTTTTTGTGTGTGCTGAAAAAATGAAAAATTAAGTTTTAAAAGGAGGCTGTGTGGTCCAGTGGTTAAAGAAAAGGGCTTGTAACCAAGAAGTCCTCGGTTCAAATCCCACCTCAGCCACTGACTCATTGTGTGACCCTGAGCAAGTCACTTAATTTCCTTGTTCTCTGTCTTTCAGATGAGACGTAATTGTAAGTGACTTTGCAGCTGATGCATAGTTCACACACCCTAGTCTCTGTAAGTCACCTTGGATAAAGGCGTCTGCTAAATAAACAAATAATAATAAAATGCATCAAATTCAATGAAGAACTAAATATGGATTAAATGTTAATACAGGTATTATTATAAATGTATCATTTTACAGGAGGTAGGATGATGTTGCAAAACAATGTTATTCTTTATTAAAAAAAAACACAAGCAACCAAGGGCTCATTTAAACCTCGATGTTTATTACCCATAGCGGCATGCCTGCGGCCCTGCACCTGTAAATAGTATGATTTTTCTTCTTTGTGTGTAAATACATTTGTCGAAATGTAAAAGTTTGTGCTAGATATGGCAGGGCTGGGGTTAGAATCCCCGCACTAATAAAGACAAGTGTGGAATGTGTTGAGGTGTTAATTGATTGATTGAATATCAATTAGCCCCTGGGCAGATGCTTAAAAAACATGCTGGAAAGACAGTTCCTCTGATCTCAGCAAGCTGGAGGTCAAAGTGAATGGATTGGCTGTGAACCCTCACAACTGTGTATATATCCAGGGTAAGTGAACCAAATACACGACCACTGTGTGTATATCCAGGGTGAGTGAACCAAGTACACGACCACTGTGTGTCTAACCGGGGCCGTGAATGCAATTGAGGATCACCTCGCAAATTATACCACTATAGTGACTGATAGCTAGCATGAACTCTGAAATTGTTAGAGTTTTGAAAAGACATGGTTCGGAGGATTTTAAAAAGATGGAAAGATTTCCACAATCGACGATCCTGCTGCTAACAGAATCTAGAGTGTTTGTAAGCAAAGAAACAAGGTTAATATCGGCACCTGACAGAATTTCTTGACGCAGAGGGAGAGAGATAGGTTTGGGGTTTAAGAATAGAGCATTATGGGGGGGGTAGGGGGAACTAAACTGCTGAGAGAAAATCCAGAGGAAGCTGTGAAGGGAAGCTGAGCGTGAGATGAGAAAGACTGGAGAAATGGTAGCTGCCGGGGCTTGTTGGGAGCTCAGAGAGAACATAGGATTGGTAAAAGAGGCTGGGGGGGCTGGTTGGACGTTCGCAGAGGACATGAGATTAGGGAAAGGGGATGAGGGGGCAAGATGAACACCCTCGAGGGACGTAGCATTGGGAAGAGGGACTGTGGGGGCTAATTAAACACCCACAGGGCAAAGTGAAGGATGGAAATGTGGCGTGGGGGCTTGTTGAATGCCCACGTGGGACAAGGAGTGAGGAATAAATGAAGTGGGGGGCTTTTGAATGCCCACGGAGGATGTAAAGTGAGGGAAATGCGAAGTGGGGGCTTGTTGAACGCCCATGGGGGACATGGAGTGAGGAATAAATGAAGTGGGGGGGCTTTTGAATGCCCACGGAGGATGTAAAGTGAGGGAAATGCAAAGTGGGGGCTTGTTAAATGCCCACGGGTAGGACACTCACAGGGGGAGGGGGAGCCGTGGCCTGATGAAGTAGTGTGGGTTGAGGCTCGGGAGCAATTTGCTGAGAAGGGGATCTAGTAGCCGGTGTGGAGGCAGCTCTGAGGAGAGTGTGAGGGATCCGTGAACGTGCGTGCGCTCGCCCACCGCGGCTTGGGGCGGAGAGTGAATAGGGAGCAGAGGCAGGGAAGCTGGGCCTCGGCATGGCGTCATTGCGAGAGCGACTGGAACTTGTTTGCAGGGAGGTTATGTAGAGCTGGAAGAGTGCACGCATACCTGTTGGATGACAAAGTAGCAGCTATTCGAGGTTGCCTCTCCCTGTTTCGACAGGGATCGGAGGTTACCTTGGCGTTGTGTCAGAAACTATTGGGTCTGATGGCCGCAGCTGTATCAGCCCATCGAGCTGGGCTTACTCCGCATGCACCCGCTGCAAGCGTGGCGTAATGCATTCCATTTGCATCTGAAGTGCAACAGACATCGACGGCTGGCAATGTCTCACTTGTGTTCGGCAGCCCTGCGCTGGTGGAGGACGACCTCTCACCTGTGTGAAGGTGTGTGGATGGGAGTAGTGTTGAACCATCAGGTGTTGACAATGGACGCCTCCAACTTGGGTTGGGGAGGCAGTCTGGGAAGGCAGAGGAGTCTGCGGCACCTGGTCAGGCCGTTGGACGTTCCTGCACATAAATATGCTGGAGTTGCAGGCTGATTTACTTGCCCTCCAGCACTTCCTCCCAGTGCAGCAAGAAACACATGTGTTGGTCCAGACGGACAACACAGCAGTGGTGGCGTATGTTAACCACCAGGGTGGCCTCCGGTCCCCGGGGTTGCATCGCGTTGCTTCTGGCTTTTGGTGTGGGCTCAAAGGAACCTGCTGTCCCTATAGGCTATGCATCTTCCTGGAGTGGTAAACTGGGCAGCTGACCTCCTTTCGAGTTTCCCCTCAGGTGGTGCACATTTGGGAACCTGTGGTTCTCCCTGCACTGCTTAGGCAGTCCACTAGGTGTCGACGTACTAGCCCACGAGTGGCCCAAGACGTTCCTTTACGCATTCCGCCGATACCGTTGCTCCTGGCCTTTCTAGAGAAGCTCCGGTTACAGAAGGTGACCGTTCTCCTAGTGGCCCCCAGGTGGCCCAGGAGAATTTGGTTTTTGAAACTATGCCAGCTCTTACAAGGCCAGCCCTGGGAGATCCCGCTTCGCCTGGATCTCCTCAGTCAGACGAGAGGCACTCTCTGGCATCCGGAACCGGGCAGGTTCCAATTATGGTTCTGGCCCCTGAACGGGACCGCTGGTCAGCCCTAGGGCTATCTGATGCGGTTGTGGGCATGTTTCAGAATGCTAGGGCAGGCTCCACTAAGTCGTTATACGCCTACAAGTGGAGATATTCATGACCCAGTCTCTTGCCCTATGCCTGTTATCTGCTCAATGCTGGTAGGTCACCTTCTACATTGAAGGTGTATTTAGCAGCCATTTCTGCGTGCCATGCCCCCTTACTCTGTATCTCCGGGTGCGCATTTCTTGGCAACCCGTTTTCTTCAGGGTGCTCCAAGGAGGGTTGTTCTCCCCGAATGGAGCCTTGATATTGTACTGGAGGCTCTCACAAGGGCCCCGTTTGAGCCCATACACTCCATAGAGTTGAAGCATCTGTCTATGAAGACAGCTTTCCTCTTGGCTATCACCTCCGCAAAGCGGGTCAGTGAGCTACAGGCGGTCAGTGCACAGCTCCTGTATGCGTATTTGGGACGATGGCTCTTGGGTGTCACTACGTACAAACCCCATTTTTCTCCCTAAGGTGATCACAGCCTTCTACATGAATCAGTCTGTGGAATTTGAGTCTTTCCATCCACCTCCGTTTTCTTCGGAAGAGGATAGGAGATTGAACTTCCTCTGACCGATGTGGGCGTTGAGGTATTACGTGGATAGGACAAGAGCTCTGTGTCATTCTGACCAGCTCTTTGTCTGTCACGGGATATGGACCCTAGGACAGCCCCTCTCGATGCAGCGACTGTCGCTTGCCCCACCTGGCAGGGTAGTCGCACACTCCACTAGAGGGTTGGCTACATCTTGGGCCCTCTTCAGAGGGGCCTCGCTGTCCGATATCTGCACTGTGGCTAGCTGGGCTACGCCGCATACTTTCTCCAAGTTATATCGCCTTAACATGATAGATCATTCCTTACCTTCATTAGGCACGAGGGTCCTTGAGGTTGCATGCTGTGTGTGTGTGTGTGTGTGTACACAAAATGTATATGTTATGTTTTTTTTCATTATTACTAATAATGGAATGAATAATTATTTTATTTACAAATATTTATTTTGAGAAAATAATCGAAAGCAGTGTGTATTATTGCTTATAAAGATCCCGAGAATAAACATTTATTATAGCATTGCAATTTTAATGTTTGCTTATATAGTTAGTGTTTTGTAGTTTATTCTGTTCTTGCTATTTGTAAAATACTGCTTTGATAATAGAATATCCTGTGTATATGTTTACTGTTTATATACAGAAATTGATATGCACATAATATAAACATTTCCACTCTACAGAATTTAATTTCAAGATGGCAAGACGATTAGATGAATCATTGTTGGTGGAAATACTGGCGTCTGATTCTGGTGAATCAGAATTTTCTGACAGTGGTTTATATAATATAGGTGTTCTCAGTATTTTTTTTTTTTAAATGTTCAGTTCTAAACCATGTGTTTGTTTTTTAACAAAAGGCTCTAAATTCATGAAATCACTCAGGTGAACAAATGTCTTGTTTTTTGTGCAAACATTAACATTTTTCAACACTTTTTGGAAGTACTGTAAGGTCCATCAGGTCATAGAATAACACGTTTTTATACATGTATCTTTGAAAACAATAAAGCGTAATAATAATAATAATAATAATAATAATAATAATAATAATAATAATAATAATAATCCTTAATGTCAAAAATAAGAAATTATATATATATATACTGTATATATATATATATATATATATATATATATATATATATATATATATATATATATATATATATATATATATATATATATAGGGGTAGATGTACTAAATTGCAATTTGTAACTTTTTAGGGAATGCTTTGCAGCAGCAGTTTTTCTTTGTGGTTCAAGCTTAGATGAATATGTAATTATGGGCATTCCTACAAAAATTCACAAAAAAAGAGGGTGGAGATAGTGCAAATGACATGTCTCAAATATTATAATGAGATGTACAAAAGCTGCTGTTAATTGCGTCACTTTTACAAGAACTTTTGAAAGCATGTTTTAAACAGTCACAATTGTTTGCTGGCATTTCCTAGTCTGCTTTGTCTTGTGCTTTGCCAGTTGTGCTCAATGCATTTTTAAGGCAAACACAGAGGGTGTACTTACAAGCCTTGCAAACAAATTTCTATGACATTTCTGGTTTCCCCAATGTGTTGGGTGCAATAGACTGCACACATGTGCCACTAACCCCTCCAGCTCATTCTGAGCATCTTATAGGACCATGATCTGTTTTGTGTTAATTGTCTAGGCTACTATGTAGACCAGGTTAATAATAACAATAATTTAAAAATAAATAAATAAATAGAAATGACGCTAAAATAATTTAGTTTCAATTTAAAATAATCTTTTATTTGCATTGTACACCAGTGTTGAAAAAAGAGATACATTTTTTATGGTTTCTAAAGTACTTTATCCCAGCGACACCAATTCCAAGATGCTGCTGTAAAAAATAGACAGTTGTTGATTTTTTTTTTTTGTAGTAATCCTATTTAAGACTGGTCTTGTAAATGGCCAGTTTAGCAGGAGCCAGGAGCAGATTCACAAGGAGGTCCCTCTTCCTGGTGGAGCCAGAAACAGGGTGCCCGAAAATGAGGAGGGTTGGGGAGAAATGCAGCCAGAACTGCAGCAGGATGTTCTTCAGCAGCGGGAAGAACGGCTATAGCTTGGCGTCCAAAAAATAAATTTGACTTACCGACTCGGACAGACCGCAGAAAGGGCATGCGGCGCCCGGTAAAGTGATGCAGGATCTCTCCTGACGCGAGTGCTCCATGCAGGACCCTCCATCCCAAGTCCCCGGCTCCTCTGGGGGACAGCAGGGAGTACAGGGACTCCCACTGGGGACTCTCGCCCTCCTGGGGTCGGAGGGGCTCCCGCCAAGCGGTCTCTCGGCGGGAGACGAGGACTGGGAAGTGGAGGGTGTGGAGCGTCATCACGTACAGGGTCCTCCTCAACGCCGATCGGAGGGAAGTTGAGGAGAACGGCGAGATCCTGCTCAGGTTGTTCTCGAGGGGAGGCCGAGGAGGGTCTCGCGCCTTGGGTTCGATCAGCAGGACCGGAGAGCCGGGGTAGGGAAAGGTGGCTCCCGGTCCTGAGAACTCCCTCGAGATAGGGAGGAAGTCCACCCACCAGGGACCTACCAATAACCCGGAGTACTTGTTCCAGTTGATCCTGGCAGAGGAAGCGGCAGAGTATATGCTCTGGCAGCTCCGCATCCTCTCCAGGTCAACCGGATCGGAGGCCATCAGGAGCATGTCGTCGGGCGTGGCCGACAGGACCACCTCGTGTCGACGCCGCCGGCGCCAACCCCGTGAGCCTCCTGCGAAGGAGGCAGAGGAAGGGCTCGATACACAGCGCGTACAGTTGTCCGGACAGAGGGCAGCCCTGACGCACTCCTCTCCTGAACGCGAGGGGCGTGGTCAGGGACCAGTTGACCTTCAACAGGCACTCGGCCGAGGCGTACAGTATCCGGAACAGGCCGACGAAGCGCGGCCCAAAACCGAATGCTCGCAGGGTTCCGAAGAGATACTCGTGATCCACCCGGTCGAACGCCTTCTCCTGATCCAGGGACAGGGAGGCGACCGACCGACCAGTCATCCTGCAGTAGTGTTGGAGGTCCCGAACCAGGAAGATGTTGTCAAAGATCATCCGGTTCGGGACCGTGTAGGACTGGTCGGGGTGAATCACGTCTGCCAGCACGGACTTGAGCCTCAGGGAGGCGGCCTTGGCCACGATTTTGTAGTCCGTGCACAGCAGCGAGACCGGGCGCCAGTTCTTCTGGCAGCGGAGATCCCCTTTCTTGGGCAGCAATGTGATGACCGCCCGCCTCATCGAAAGGGGCATCTCCCCGGTCTCGTAGGCTTCCGCCAGGACCCACGCAAAGGCGGGACCCAGCAAGTCACAAAACTTTTTGTAGAACTCCACGGTCAGCCCGTCGATTTGTTGTAGGGCATCTGACTGAGGGCGTCGGAGAGCTCGGCCAGGGTCAGCTGGCCCTCGAACTCGTCCCGGACGCCCTCGCCGACCGTGGGAAGCCCGTCCCACAGAACCCTGCACGCGTTGGAGTCGACGGGATCCGGAGAGAAGAGGGCAGAGTAGAAGGCCCTGGCCCTCTCGTTCACGCTCTCCGGATCCGTCAGAAGAGAGCCGTCGTCCGCCAGGAGGCAGGTAATGTTTTACGGTCCCCCTTTTTTTTCTCCAACGCATAGAAGAAGTGTGTGCCGCAGTCCATCTCCCGGAGGAACTGGACCCGCAAGCGCACAAACGCCCCCCAGGACTGCTGGAGCTGCAGGTCCCGCAGGGTGCTCTTCTTCTCCTCGTACGCGCTCTGCTCGAGTTGGTCCCCGCGAGCCAGGCGGCTCTCCAGACCGAGCAGCTCCCTTTCCAGCCGCTCGATCCGCGAGTCCCTCCTCCTGCTTGCGCCCCTCGTGTACTCCTGACAGAGGATCTTGATCTGCACCTTCCCCACATCCCACCACTGATGCCACATGGGGAAGCGAGATCGCCTGCCGTGCCAGACCGTCCAAAAGCCTAGGAAAGACCGCTCAAAGCGCTCGTCCTCCAACAGGCTGTTGTTAAAGTGCCAGTAGGCAGCGGCATGCCTAGCTGGCACCAGGGCCACCGTCACAGCCACCAGGTTGTGGTCCGTGAACGGTGCCTGATGTCGGAGGAGCGAACGCAGTGAGCGTGGTTCCGCGACACGTAGAACCTGTTGATCCGGGACTGATACACCCGCCCCTCCCTGATCCGGGTGTAGGTGAAGGCCGAGGCGTCCAGGTGTTGCCACCGCAAGTCGACCAGAGAGAGTCGATCAGCTCTCTCAGGGCGGCCGACAAGAGCGGGTAGGGCTCGCGCCCCACCCGGTCCGCGGCCTTAAGGGTGCAGTTGAAGTCCCCCCCGAGGACGACGAGCTCGTCGGCACCGATGGTGTTCAAGTGGGCCGACATCCGGCGGAAAAACTGGACCCTCACCGGACCCGAGGATGGGGCGTACACGTTCACCAGGCGTTTTCATAAAAGAGGATGTATATTTCTGTGTATAGTTGCTGTGTCACAGCACTGTACAAAACCATACAGGTCCTGCAAATATAGAACCTCAGGTACTCAAAATTATATAATAGTATCGGTGGCAGGGTGAAGACTGGTAAAAGGAGTGAAATCTGGACCCTGACAGGTGGAGGCGCTAAAATGAGCTACTCACGTGACCTAACCAAGATGCCTTAAACACAGGATCCGGTTGCGGCGGCCATCTTGTTAAATTGAACTCTTGATACTGTGTGTGGTTATTTTGTCACTTCCCCTCCCTCTCACATTTGGTGGTGGGGGAGGCGGGTAAAAAAAATTAAAAATTAATTTAAAAAATAATAAATAAATAAATAAATAAATAAACTAAAAAATGGATCCCTCACAATTTCTAGAGTTCCTGCAGGAGCACTGGGGACGGGGTTATTTTCCCAGCTGACTAAGAAACCATCCATCACAGCAGGATGGCCAGGATGATAGCGGTGCAGCCAAAACTTTTAAAAATGACTCCAGAGGACGATGCGGAAGCGTTCCTGGTCATGTTTGAAAGGATGGCAGAGGCGGCAGCATGGCCCCCAGAAGTATGGGCCATTAAGCTTGCCCCCTGTCTAACCGGGCACTGGACAGAGCAGGATTATGGGTGCGTTAAGAAGGCCATCTTACATTGCCTGGGAATCAACCCAGAGACCTACTGGGTGAGGTTTCAGGGTTTTAGACTGTAGGAGGGGATAAGGCCCTGAAAGCTTTTACATCTGTGCTGGCGGTGGACAGAGTATGAGATCCAGACCGTCCAGCAGGTAATCGACCTGGTGGTTATGGAGCAGCTGTTGAACATGCTACCGGGGCCAATGAGTATGTGGGTGTGCCGCCACCAACCGGCAACCGTAGAGGAAACTGTGCAGCTCACAGAGGCGCACCAGGACGCAGCAATGGCTGAGGTCTGGGATGTCTAGCCTCGCAAGGTGGGTCCAGTGAATCCCCCCACCAGGTCTAGATCAGGAGGTAAGGTAAACCCCGGCTGGCTGGGGCTTTCCTTCATAACCTTCCAGGAGTTGTCCCTGCTGGGTTAGAGAGAGCACCCTTACCCCGCCCCTGGCTGAGGGCGGGACAATTCCACCGGCCATCTAGGATGTATCCACCTCCCTTTTATGTTTTAGGTGCCTCGAGCCAGGCCACAAGATTGCCGAATGTCCACAGATGGACTGTGATCTGGGATGGACAAGGGAACCACGGACGGCAAATATAAAAGGGGATATTGGTCGGGGGGGTTCCTGTCTGGTAACAGTACGTTTCGGACTTCAGAGTACCCATGCATTAGTGGACTCAGGATGTTGGCAAACCTTAATTCGGGAGATGCTCCTGGGGGGAGTGGCTTGGTGTTCACTTCAGCTGGTGGTTATCATCTGTATTCATGGCGATACCAGGACATACAGTACTGTGCAAAAGTTTTAGGCAGGTGTGAAAAAATGCTGTAATCTAAGAATGCTTTCAAAAATAGACATGTTAATAGATTATATTTATCAATTAACTAAATGCAAAGTGAGTGAACAGAAGAAAAATCTAAATCAAATCCATGTTTGGTGTGACCACCCTTTGCCTTCAAAACAGCATCAATTCTTCTAGGTACACTTGCACAAAGACAGGGATTTTGTAGGCATATAGTCAGGTGTATGATTAAACAATTATACCAAACAGGTGCTAATGATCATCAATTCAATATGTAGGTTGAAACACAATCATTAACTGAAACAGAAACAGCTGTGTAGGAGGAATAAAACTGGGTGAGGAACAGCCAAACTCAGCTAACAAGGTGAGGTTGCTGAAGACAGTTTACTGTCAAAAGTCATACACCATGGCAAGACTGAGCACAGCAACAAGACACAAGGTAGTTATACTGCATCAGCAAGGTCTCTCCCAGGCAGAAATTTCAAGGCAGACAGAGGTTTCCAGATGTACTGTCCAAGCTCTTTTGAAGAAGCACAAAGAAACGGGCAACGTTGAGGACCGTAGACGCAGTGGTCGGCCAGGGAAACTTACTGCAGCAGATGAAAGACACATCATGCTTACTTCCCTGCGCAATCGGAAGATGTCCAGCAGTGCCATCAGCTCAGAATTGGCAGAAAACAGTGGGACCCTGGTACCCCCATCTACTGTCCGGAGAAGTCTGGTCAGAAGTGGCCTTCATGGAAGACATGCGGCAAAAAAGTCATACCTCCGACGTGGAAACAAGGCCAAGCGACTCAACTATGCACGAAAACACAGGAACTGGGGTGCAGAAAAATGGCAGCAGGTGCTCTGGACTGATGAGTCAAAATTTGAAATATTTGGCTGTAGCAGAAGGCAGTTTGTTCGCGAAGGGCTGGAGAGCATACACGAATGAGTGTCTGCAGGCAACAGTGAAGCATGGTGGAGGTTCCTTGCAAGTTTGGGGCTGCATTTCTGCAAATGGAGTTGGGGATTTGGTCAGAATTAATGGTCTCCTCAATGCTGAGAAGTACAGGCAGATACTTATCCATCATGCAATACCATCAGGGAGGCATCTGATTGGCCCCAAATTTATTCTGCAGCATGACAACGACCCCAAACATACAGCGAAAGTCATTAAGAACTATCTTCAGTGTAAAGAAGAACAAGGAGTCCTGGAAGTGATGGTATGGCCCCCACAGAGCCCTGATCTCAACATCATCAAATCTGTCTGGGATTACATGAGAGAGAGAAGCAACTGAGGCTGCCTAAATCCACAGAAGAACTGTGGTTAGTTCTCCAAGATGTTTGGGCCAACCTACCTGCCGAGTTCCTTCAAAAACTGTGTGCAAGTGTACCTAGAAGAATTGATGCTGTTTTGAAGGCAAAGGGTGGTCACACCAAATATTGATTTGATGTAGATTTTACTTCTGTTCACTCACTTTGCATTTTGTTAATTGATAAATATAAACTATTAACATGTCTATTTTTGAAAGCATTCTTACTTTACAGCATTTTTTCACACCTGCCTAAAACTTTTGCACAGTACTGTATATCTGGTGTGTTTCCTTAGAAACTGCTTCTCAGATTACTGATGTGCTGGGGCCCCACGTCTGGAGCTTCCCCGTTCTTGCGGACGGCCCTGGGTACTAGCTGTCGCGGAAGCCTGTAGGCAATGCCTCAGGTCACCATGATGTGCAGTGCGGATTGGAATTGTCCGGGTAACAGTGGTTACGGCTGGACGCCAGCACTTAAACCTGTCCCGTACCGGAGCACAGGAAGGAAGCATCGCAGCCACCTGTCCTGATGCCTCCCGCCCTCTGTGGGGGCGTTGCAGGATCTCCTCTACCACTGGCCGAAAGTATGGCCAGGGGAGATAGGCGCGTCTAACAGGACCGATTTGTCGGCATCCAGAACCCTGGCCTGAGACAGCCAAAGCTGTCTACGCGCCACTATAAGACCCGCCAGGCTTCTACCTAAGGCTTGCCCTTGGAAGCCTGATATCTGTGCTGGCGGCAGACGGAGTATGAGACCCGGATCGTCAACCAGGTGTAACTGAGGCTATTGGCTCAGGGAGGGGCGCTGACCGCAGGATGCCATCCAGGCAGGCCGTTAGGAGAGCGTACTACCTGTAGTTCAGCTGCATAAGCCTTCTTAAGGTGGGCCTCTTTGATCCTGCATTGGTCATTAGGGCATACAGGATCCTTGGCCAGACCTACTGGAGGGGCTCGCACCAGGGCTGCGATGGTGGAGTCCACCGGTGGAAACTGTGCTAGCTCCAGTGCCTCTGCACTTTCCAAGGAGGCCAGCGGGGCTGTGTGCTTGGAAACGCACGGTGCCGGGACCTGGAGGAAATTGGAGGATTGCTCCATGAGCGATCGAACTGAGCTTGACGGAGGGGTCACATCAGTCTCAGAGGGTATCCCAGAGCTGGGCCGTCTCCTGAGTCACTTCCTGGACCTGTGTCTCCTGCTGCCCCAGGGAGTCCCCATCCCAGGAGGCTGCGATGGAAATCGCGTCCTGGTCCCCAACGCTCATCGCCTTGTCTCGGTCCGAGGCGTCATCGACTGCCGGTATAGGCAGGGACGGTACTGGGGCAGTTGCCGGGGGCGGAGCTGAGGCAGGCGCAGGGGGCAAAGCCTGCTGTCTGACCAGATATTCAAGGACCTGGGCTATCAAGAACGGGGGAGGGTGAGGCCCCCACTCCCAATGCTGCAGAAGGCTCAGCTGAGCTGGCTGATGAAGCCACCCCTGTGAACTCTGCAGGTCTTCTACGCAGGGTCCGGGGCTGGGACGCTGCACAAATCGAGCAGAACGTCTCATCATCTAAAGCAGAGGAGGCGTGCTGCATCCCCAAGCACTTAACACACAAGAGGTGCTTGTCCTGTAGGGGGAAGCTACAGTAGGTAATCTGAATAGATCCTTGACACCTTTGAACAACAGGTGCATTGGTGGGAGATGTGTGTGGCTACCTCAGTCTGTACAGTAAAGTTCTTATTCACAGGATTACAGAAACATTTACCATTGCCTTATTAAGTTGTATTATTATTATTATTAAGAACATTACAAAAAAAGGTTTGTTACCTGGCCTTTATATTTTTATGATGCTTGAGATAATTTTGATTGCTTCAATTCTGTTGCTCTAATTTTGATATTTGTATAATTTTTCTATTTTGATCATTTTAATTTGCTGCTGAAAGACATGGCAAACTAAAATAGCCATTGCCATATTGATGAACATCGGGTTCTTAAAGAGCCATGCACACATGTATTATTGACAAGTGAACAAAAAATTGTAACCTTAAATAATGGCCATAACCATAAAGCCAGGACGTAGATGTTGTCCTTCTGTGTAATTTGTCAAGTACAATTATGTATATCTGTGACAGAGATCGAATGATTCTTAGTGTAAGTGTAAGTAATCTGTTCCTTTTGTAAATGGTTACATAGACCTAAAAGGAGGCCCCTGTGATTGCTGAAACAGTGAGTGTTTGTTTTGTGTTTGTCCGTGTTAGTAATTGTTTGTCTGTTGATTATAACATGTTCCGGAGCTGTAGCGTAAGCCAGCACCAACCCGGACATCATCACTTTCACCCCTTCATTCACGGAGGACTGTCTTGCACCACTAGCACTAATTTCACTGTCATTAAAAACTGTGTTTGTGTTCTGTGTTTAGTGTGGGTGTGATAAAAGACTGGACTTTTGGTTACAGATGAAACCGAGATTTACAAATACAGAGTGATACACACCACTGTATCAGTCCATCATTTATTATTTACAGGTGTTTGCCATAAGGCTCTGGACATTGTTAAAACCCTTCAATAAACACCCTTGCACCTGAAAATCATTGTCTGTCTGTTTTTGTATCCGCTCTGCACTGCACTCACCTGTATTCACTCTGTCACAATATCTTAAGTGAAATAATGTTGAAACTATCAAATTAGAGTATGATTAACTATTGCTTGTTTATTCAAAAGCACACAAATACATTTATCATTGAATACAAACAGTTTAGAAAAATAGAAATACAGTGAATTGAAGTTTTGCAACCTGGAAGACGATTAAAAGGAATAAGTAGCATAAATCAAAACAACTGGAATAGACAACAAAAAATCATACTGTACAGTGTATCTTTGGCCTTGGCTCTGAGACCCTGACAGCTTGAAGGTAAAAATTTGAGAAGAATGTACACTACATAGGGGTGGTAAAAAAATACATAGAACAATGAGATGCATGGCTGTCTTGGTAATGTTGCTTGACAAGATATAAACATTTAGTATACATATTTTGACATATATTTTTTTAAATATGCTGTACATTTCAGTGTACTTTGTGAGAAGGTGTAAAAATTCTCAAAGGACAACATTACCTCAACAAACAAACAAACAAACAATCTCATCAACAACATTTCCTAAACATCAACGATAAGCACAAGGGGTTTAATTTAGTCATTTATTTTAATTGTCCAGTGAACTTTTTATTCAACGTATGCATTCAGATACCCAGTTGCCGTATTTACTACACATCTGGGGTTTGGGGTGACAGTAAAGGGCAAGTACCTTGAAGTGTCATTTAATCTGTTTTCAACTTTCCACAGTGAGTAATAGCAGCAGAGTTCAAAGGCCAGTGTACCATGTGATTGCTTTGAAATCGAGAAATACTCACGTTTTTACTTACTAGGTATCACAGTATTATCCTTAAATATTCTGAGTATTCTGTTTCTTATTTCCTTTGTCCTAAGGCAATACACCACAGGATTTACAAGAGAAGGGACCAAGGTTGCGACAATGTGTAACCCATTGCGTTCTGGGATTGTTAATACAAGACCAACTCTAGTAAGAATATTGGCAACAAATTTGGGAACAAAATAGCAAACAACCACAATCATGTGGCTGAAGCAAGTGCTAAACATGTGTTTTCTGCTTTCAGAGGAAATTTTAAACACTGTACAAATTATCCATATGTATGATAACAAAATAAAGACAAAGTTTCCATAAATCACCAAACTAACCACAATGGTTGGAAACACAAAGTAATCATCAGGATTAACACAGGCTGCTCTTACCAAACCAGGATAGTCACAAAACGTGTATTTAAGAACAGTATGACAGTAAGGAAGTCCTTCAGTTATACCGGCTAAAGTACCTACTACAGCACTGTTTATTACCCATGTAGTTAACACTAATAACAGTATGCGAGTGTTGGTAAGGATGCTGTGGTATCTTAAAGGATTAGAAATTGCAACCAATCGATCAAAGGCCATCAAACCAATAGCAAAGGCTTCCATAAAATCACCCATGTGATACAAAAACATCTGAGCAGCACAGGGCTTGTAAGATACTGTTTTCACTCCCACTAGAAGGACTGTTAACATTGTCACACTAGCACTGCTGCTGTACATAATATCTACAATGGCTAAATTGCAAATTAAAAAGTACATTGGAGTGTGAAGATGTTTGTCTGATGCAATAATACATATATTGGTGGTGCTACCTAGTAAAATAAGTGAATAGATAATCAGAATTACAATTCCCACTGCCTTTGGATGCTCAAGGTCATTGAAACCAGTGATGATAAATTCTGTGATTCCAACTGTGTTGTTCTTGGATGCCATTTTACAGATATCTGAAAGAAAGAGGATATGGAACACATTAGGCTGTCTTTTCTCAGAATATTCAGGATGCAGTGAGACAAATTCTGTCACTTTTCAAAAATGTTGCTGGGGTTCTGGTCATTGTTTAAATGCTTTACACTTGCTGTTATTTCCCCTGAGCACTACATAGAGAGCTTCTGACAGTATTTAATAAGGAAACCCTGTCTTTAAATAATTAGCCTTTTCAAAAATCTGGAAGAGCACCCAAGAGAGTAGGTGATGATTCTCCTGCCGTATCTGCTTTGACTTTGGCCATCTGTGCCACTGTTCACTTTTTTAATTCTGACTGCAGCAATACATTTTTCATTGGCTAATCCCACAGAATAACTTTAAATAAGCAGTTATCATATGGTCAGAATATTAATAAAATGCTGAAATAGTGTTATTGATTATTGAATATATATATATATATATATATATATATATATATATATATATATATATATATATATATATATATATATATATATATATATATATTTTAAAACCAGTTCCCACTGAGATTTAATAATTACAACACATATCAGCATTCTAACTTGAAAGAAGATCTTCAGTGAAGGCATTCATTTAAGCTTCTGAAAAATACAAAATACTCTTAGTCTCACTGGATAAACATACCAGTGCATGACCTTGGAAGAATGGGGCAGTAAGAAATATGTGTTTCCACACAAACAAACTATTCACAATATAGAAGTGGCAGAGCTGTGAACAGCTAAAAGATGCAGATTACTGTGTCACATATCATACATTCCCAGAAGAGCATAGTACGGCAGGTGGAAGCAGAAGACAAATTCAGGCAAGCTGCAGGAGAAATACAGCTGACACTAATGGCAAAGAAAACTAATCCTCAGTAATAAAACATTGTGCATCAAACAAGAAAAGAACAGATAAGTAAAATCAGTTGTGAATCAAAAGTCCAATACCTGTAAACTTTTAACATCTATAAAACCTCAATATTAGCATTGCAGAAAATTCAGGCATATAATTGAATGATATAGCATTTCTCATACATAACTCTATGTTTTTTTTTTTTTAAAATATGTAATCAAGAAGCAAGTTCGGGAACGTATTTTCTGACAGAGCAAACGTACCTGTTCCACTTACCTGTAACACTTACTTGCATGGCTTTGTTGAAAGCATTCAGTGAAGCCCTGAGGAAGCAGCTTTTATTGTAGAAAAGCACACCTATGGGTCATTTACACAAGGGTATCTTTCGACAGTAATGAGACAGTATTTCATTGCAACTTGCATGGTTAACTTTTTAATTATAACATACCTGCGATATTACATTTCAAATGTCAAGATGTGCCAAAATAAAGCAATCACTTTCACTGGTTTATATTTAGAAAAATATGAGCCATGTTCCTGTCATTACAACATGAAAACACCACTGGGATTTATTCAGTTATGGATCAAGTAAAACAGAATTCTCACAATGAAGCAACATCCCCACTTTATTTGTAGAGCAGCATATTAGTAGATAAGCATGTGAAGAAAACAAGTCACCAAAGTGTTCAATGAGAAAAAAAGTTTTTTGGATTATTATTTGGCTGTCAGTAGGGGGTGCTGTTGAGCCCTTTTTAAACTGTATTTATTTATTTATTTATTTATTTATTTATTTATATACATTAGAGTTTGCAGATCCCCCCCTTCATTTTCTACATTTGGGTGGAAATGGGCAACCTTTACTCACAATCTTACAAATGTCTAATTGTGAAGAAAATAATTAATTACTTTTTTTGTGTGTGCTTAAAAAAGAAACATTTACAAATAAAACTACACAGTTTTAAAATATATCAAAATTCACTGAAAAACTAAATATGGATTAAATTTGAATACGGGTACTGGATTATTATAAACATATCATTTTACAGGAGGAAGGATGATGTTGCAAAATAATTTTATTCTTCATTGATAAAACACGAAAACCAAGGGTTACACCTTGATGTTTATGGCTGAGGCAGAGGCCCTGCACCTGTAAATAGTATGATTTTTCTTGTTTGTGTGTAAATAAAGTTTGTGCTAGATATGGCAAGGCTGGGGTTAGAATCCCTCAATAATAAAGACAAGTGTGGAATGTGCTGAGGCGTTAATTGATTGATTGAGTATCAGTTAGCCCCTGGTAACAGGCACTACTACTAATGATGTGCGTGGCCATTTTAATCTTCATAGTATTCTCTGAAATCATACTTTCCAGACCCTGCATACTCACCTACAACAGGACCTGGCCATGCTACAATAATAGCCTTGGATTAGAACATATATGCCTGTTTCTTAGTTTTATTATGTATTTATTACTTATCTTACAATAATATGTTCTGTGTGCTTCTCTGTTGTGTTTCTGTGTAGATTAATTACCATGATCTATTCCAGAAAAAGATTTTTTTCAGGCAGAAACAGTATAAAAGTAGACTTTTACATTTATTTTTATCTTTGGTATTTTGGTTTCTGCACAAGAAACAAAGTGGCAAAAGACACATTTTCATAAAGCAATATAATTATTGTGGTTTACTTCAGCCTTTTTTTTTTAGATGTACACGCAAGTGAAAACTCACATTTAACTAAAATAAACTCTTCGAAATGTATTTAGAAAAGGGGGCATTATACAGAGAAAAAACACCTCACCGTTTTGCTTTTCGTTTATTACAGTCCTCATAATAGAAAATATTAGGATCACAACAAAACAAAAAGTTGATCGCTATGCTTAATATGTACCTTGCAAGTTGGGCCGGTGTTTGAAAAGCGTGAAGCACACCTCCATCTGTATCTCGATTCTAACTCGCTTACCAAATCTAAAGCAGCACTTTGTTGATCCTGTTTTGCAAATTTTGGCAATGTGGTAAATCGGAAAACTGACGTGGATTTTTGCCTTCAAATTCATGTGCAGCAATGGTCGTTTGAACATTCAGATAGTTTCTTCGCTGCACTCAAGAAAATAATTATTACTTCATAATAATGATAATTACTCCACACCGCTGTTTTCACATTGCACTGCTAACTTTTCTCGTTGATCAACGAATGAGCACTGACACAAAGTGAAATGGGCGGAGATTTGTGACGATACCAAAATGAAATCTGATCAGAATGGAAACTCGGCCAATCAGCATGCAGTGATTATACTGGCGTTAATGGTGGCCAATAGCAGCTAACAGAAACAGAAGCAGTGTGAGGAAACTGAATACAAACATTTGAGAAACTTTACACTAGTGAACTACTGGATGGAATGTAAGTAAGTCCCAGTACCCAGTACTGGCATCAAAATAAGTCCCGGTACAGAGTACCGGTGAGTACCAGCAGAATTTCACCCCTGACGTATATACAATTCTATAGTTAACTTGAAATCTAAATGTTTAAGAGCTGAAAGCAATAAAAAAAATCTAATTAAGCAAATTATTAGTTACATTGAGGGTTTAGTTAAATAACTGTACTAGCTGTGCTTTACCCACTGTGTTTCGTTTTGTTATTTCTGTTTACACTCAGGTTTGTGAATGGTGGCCTGTGCTCTTTAATCGCTGGTATTGTCATGTGATTGTTTTGTTATGTAAATAAATCTGTGTGCCCGAGTGTCTCTCCGATCTCTCCTGTCTCACGGAGGATACCCTCACCAGTAACACACCCCTGTAAACCCATGTTTACTTTTTTTTTTTTAAACAGTATGGTTATCATATTAATAAGCCTGTGAAAGCATTGTTGTGAAGGTCTGGTGATATTGTAGGAGGCAGACCTGAGACTGAAGTTATATGAACAAAAAGTGGTAATTTATTAAAGCAGGTGTCTTGCTTTAACACTATTTACAACTAAAAACAAACAAAATGAACAGAAGTAGTAATATTTGTATTGGCAGATGATCTCAACAGATCTTTCTTACCCCAACACTAATTCACCCCAATCCACAAAATATATTTCTATCCCCTCTCTCTCCCCACTGGTTTATTCTTACAGCCCCCAAATCGCTCCTGTCCTGGACTGAACCATATTAACAGGGGTGGTATAAGACAATAGAAGGTTTTCTTTATACATAAGTCTTCCTACATTGCATTTAGGAATATGGCAGCCAGTTTAGTTTACTTCCTGTAAATCAGGGGTCTCCAATCCTGGTCCTGGAGGGCTGGTGTCCCTCCTGGTTTTGTTCCAACTGTACTCTAAATTAATTAATTGGACCAATTAAGCTTCTAATAAGCACTTAATTGGTTCAATTATGTAATTTAGGGTACAATTGGAACAAACACCAGGAGGGACACCATCCCTTCAGGACCAGGATTGATCCTACTGTAAATGATTGAACACACTGTATAGAGCTGCATGATTTCTTTAAAATGTCTTCAACGAAAAGGACACCAGCTGCTTCAACAATCGGACTCCGAGGTGTCCCGAAAAGGGATATCATCGCAAGCCTCATGAACTCGGAATCATTAATTATGTTACAGGCTGTCCTGTGCCCGTGTTATGTAAATAAATCTGCGTGCCCGAGTGTCTCTCCAATCTCTCCTGTGCCCGTGGCAGGGTTCACCCGACTATCAGGTGGCGTTTTATCAGTCCCACCGATAGGTATACTTTTAGGACAGGGCATTTTGCCGTGTCTCCATGGATACAGGAGATAGACACCTGACCTTGTGGCTGCCATGACACACCGCCCAAGAGAGCTGTTCTAATTAAGGTCTGCTCACACCCTGTGTCCACTAATGCGTGGGTTTTCACTTTCCCTATAACCACATAAACAATACAAGGCCCCTCCTGACCATTTCCCCATCGCTTACCTGCTTCTAATGCCAAATAACACGTCGCCATGGGCATAACCGGGTGATATGTCCTGACTGTTGGCACCTAAAACAGACAGGAGTGGCAGAAGGAGCTGAGGTTATGTATCTGTCCCGCTGCTGATAATGCAGCGGGCAGGGGCAGTGTATCTTCCCCAGCTGGGGGCCAACCTTTGCCTCCATGGTGGGAAGGTAAGGTTGCCCATTGGGGTCTGTGGTCTGGGAGGTCTGGGAGGTGACGGGTAGAGGTGGAGTGGGGAGGGGAGCCGGTCCTCTGCTGCTCCGTGGTGAGGGAGCGGTGAGTAGGCCGGTCTTGGAGGAGATCAGGGAGTCCTCAAAATTCTCTGCCCGTTTCATTGTAAATTCTAGGGTGTCGGGATTGTGGCGCCGTATCCAGGCTTGGGTGATGATGGCCTCGCCCATCTGTACCCCCGATTTCTGGGCGGGCAGAGCCAATGTACCATGTGGTCACACAATCATTGTGTGACTACCCTGGGCGTGTATCTGGCGGAATCTGGTACTCAGTCAGAGCCGTGTACCTCTCCTCTCTCTCTCCTTGATCTCCCGTCTGCTATCCAGTGCCTCCAGCAGCGCTGATGACAGATGATAGACAATAATGTTCACGGTCCAAACAATCCTTTATTTTTTATAATCCGGTCGTTTTGGCCACCGTAAATAATAATCCCTGGCAATACACAGCAAAGCAATGTGTACTGCACAGTGAAACCTCTGGGGTTCAGTCCCGAAATAAAAACACAGTATAAACACACACAGAACACAAGTCCAGAGTGAGTGCTAACGTGCAAATGAAGAAATACAATTTATTAGTGAACAGTGGTGCAGTGGGTTGGTGCTGGCCTTTAGCGACAGCTCCTGGTACGTGTTAGCTGTCTAACAAGAACAAATGAGCACAATTAGAACGACAAAACAAACAAACACGAAACACATGGTTACTCTACAGTCCTTCAGTGGGTCTCTCGCAACCATAACAAAGGAACAGTTCGCTTTACCACATCCACTTTTGTACCTTCAGCCACACCCCCTTGGTTAGCGAGTGCAATCGCTTTTCCTCCAATCTGTGATTGCCACATCGCCTCCCATCTGGGGCGATGACTTGGTGTACTGTGGCTCCGCCCCCTTTTTAGTTGGCCAACTTCCACCTTTCTCTGGAATGAATTGCCAAACCATCCAGTCCGGGGCACACTGCTCCCTTTACACAGCGCCCTCACAGGTCGGGAGGGAGATTTATAACCAAGATTCATTCTTTCTCTGTCACAAGCTTTCGTTGGCCAAGCCCATAAAATAACAATTGATAACCTGTTATCATATGGTCACAATATCGATGAAGGGTTGGATTTACTTAAAACCAGTTGCCAGTGGGGTTTAAAAGTCACATGACAGCATTTCAATTTGCAATGCAATACAACAAAACACAATGGCAAAACCTGCTTATATTAGTTTCAGTGAAGGGATCAACTCAAGCTGTTGAAAAAGGCCATTAACATACTTAGCTGTGCAGTTTTGATGTGAATATAAACTTAAAATGAATTATTTACTTAGATATTTTGTTTAACCTACTAGAATGGGAATATGCCATTTGTTGTACTGTATCAAATGTTGTACTGTATCAAATTGATCTTTTTGCAGCTTTGGGTGGCGCCATCATTTCGTTATTTTAAGACTACTTTTTCCTGTCCCAGCTATAATGATGCATTGCTGTAGATTGAATCTGTCTCCAGTGATTTTTGGCTCTAATATTATAGTCAGTACTTCTGAAAGATACCCTTGTGTAAATCACCTGTAGGTGTGCTTTTCTACAATAGAAGCTTTTTCCTGGGGTTTTCATTGAATGCTTTCTGGAACTGCAACAAAGACATGCAAGTAAGTGTTATAGCAAAGTACATGAGGTGTGTTTGGTTTCAGAAAAATTACACAATTTTTTAACTTAAAGCATTCCTGGAGTGTACAAGATGTACATGAACTGTTAGGTTATTAAATTATTTAGTTTATGCCTGTTGTTTAGAACTTTCTTCACTTGTATAATACGCGCTAAACTTTCAATACAGGTATTACACTTCTAATTCACTACTCCATGTTTATATTAGTTCTTCATGGATTTTTTGGTGCCTGTTTTGCATGACTGAGAACTAATATTACTTTAGCACTTGATTTTCTCTCAACTGTACCTGTCCTGCAGCTTTGACTTCTTTTTTATCACTGCTTTTAGCACAGAATGAGTTCAATAGAGATCCCCCACTATGCTCTTCAGTGGATGTATGTGGGTCTATGTCAGTAATGCCTGGAGGTTGACCTTTTCACAGCTCTTGAGTCATTTCTATACATGTACTTTAAAAATAGTTTTTTGGGGCATATTTCTGTATGCATTTAATCCCTTTGCAGCCTCCATCAGCAATGTTCAATTCCCCTAGGGGTTCTTGGGTAACATTCATCGGCTATGTTCAATTCCTCTAGTAGTCCTTGGGTAACTGTCATCGGCTATGTTCAATTCCTCTAGTCGTCCTTGGGTAACTGTCATAGGCTATGTTCAATTCCACACTATGCCTCCCTTCTTAGCTGTGTAACTATAGCACTCCATCATCAAACTGCACCAAACTTTGCATAGAGACAGCCAAGGCAGCCAGACTTGTTGCTTTGAAAATGATGTGATCAGTGTTTCCGTCTTCCAGGAGCTGTCGCACACAGACTGAAGTGATGGGTTTGCCTGCACAGAGGTGTTTCCAGCCTAGAAAACAATGTTTTTATTTCTGTTTTCAATTTCAAAGGAGAAGGAAAACATCTAATACATGTACTTTATTTTGTGATATTCTAAACTTAGAAATGAGGGCTGTCCCGGAAAAACTTGAAATATGGGTTTTGTTACTAATATCATTTGTAAATCGTGCTGAAAAGATATTACTGTAAAATGTGGTGTTTATTGTGTTTTTAATATATAATTCAAGGTGCTAAATCAGGAACCTCAATCAATTTGTGGGTTAAATCGTTGTATTTTCAATTTTAAAAAATTATAAAAATACTAGTGTATACAAAAAAAAAAAAGGTTTATTATTTGGCCTTTATCTTTTTATGATGTTTGAGATCATTTTGATTGTTTCAGAGTTCTGCTGTATGGGGTGCCATGTGTAAAAAAAAAATAATAATAATATTTTTTTTTCCAGATTTAACTTAAATCTTGTATTTTTTCCCAGATTTAACTTGAATCTTGTATTTTTTCCCCAGATTTATAAATGTTGTGAAAATAAATAAATATTTTTTTAAATGTGTACATTCAGATATAATGTATAAATCTAATTAAATCTTAAATATCTTAACTAGGTTTAACATTTAGCTAAATATTTAACTGGCCAGCTAAATCTGGAGTTTGTATGCAAATGAGCTCCGCCCGCTTTGTATTTTCACACAATTTGATTGACACTTGTAATGATTACATTTGCATATTTTCTGATTAGCGTTAGAAGAGCCAATTAAATCTTGTGAAAGCATTTTAAAATATTTATTTATTATACATTTATAAATCTGGGGAAACAAAACAAGATTTAAGTTAAATCTGGGAAAATACAATATTTAAGTTAAATCTGGAAACAAATATTACAGTTTTTTTTTTTTTTTTTACACATGGCACCCCATACAGACCAACAAATAAGATTAGCAAGATTAGAAATATATGGCATAGCTACATTATATAAATTTCCTTTTTGGGTAAAATAGCCATAGCCATACTGATGAACATCAAGTTCTTAAATAGCCATGCACAAATGTATTATTGACAAGTGAACAAAATCTGTAGCCTTAAATAAGCTTAGTTTACAATAACTAAATATTTACTCAATAGCAGCATAGGAAAATTAAATTAAATAAGAAGGTTTAACTAGAATACACAAAGGCTAATTCAGTAGTATTTTGTGTTTATTAAACATGCTGCATGTTGAAACACAGCATCAGATTTGTTCACAGCACCATATCCCAGTTGCTCTTTCTGTCTATTCAAACCCATTAACGATCATAGAGGAGACATTGTGGAGCTCACCGACCCATAACCATAAAGCGATCTGTATAGTTTATATAAATCCAGTAGATGTTGTCCTTCTCTGTAACTTGTCAAGTACAATAATGTATATCTTAAGTGAAATAATGTTGAAACTATCTCATTAGAGTATGATTAACTATTGATTGTTTATTCAAAAGCAAACAAATACAATTAAATACATTTATCATTGAATAAAAACAGTTTAGAAAAAATAGAAATACACTGAATTGAGGTTTTGCAACCTGGAAGCTGATTAAAAGGAATAAACAACAAAAATATCATACTGTACAGTGTATCTTTGGCCTTGGCTCTGAGACCCTGACAGCTTGAAGGTAAAAATTTGAGAAGAATGTACACTACATAGGGGTGGTGAAAAAAAATACATAGAACAATGAGATGCATGGCTGTCTTGGTAATGTTACTTGACAAGATATAAAACATTTAGTATACTTCATATTTTGACATATATTTTTTTTCAAAAACATGCTGTACATTTCAGTGCACTTTATGAGAAGGTGTAAATATTCTTAAAGGACAACATTCCATCAACAAACAAACAATCTCATCAAAACATTTCCTAAACATCAACGATAAGCACAAGGGGTTTAATTTAGTCATTTATTTTAACTGACCAGTGAACTTTTTATTCAACGTATGCATTCAGATACCCAGTTGCCATATTTACTACACATCTGGGGTTTGGGGTGACAGTAAAGGGCAAGTACCTTGAAGTGTCATTTAATCTGTTTTCAACTTTCCACAGTGAGTAATAGCAGCAGAGTTCAAAGGCCAGTGTACCATGTGATTGCTTTGAAATCGAGAAATACTCACGTTTTTACTTACTAGGTATCACAGTATTATCCTTAAATATTCTGAGTATTCTGTTTCTTATTTCCTTTGTCCTAAGGCAATACACCACAGGATTTACAAGAGAAGGGACCAAGGTTGCGACAATGTGTAACCCATTGCGTTCTGGGATTGTTAATACAAGACCAACTCTAGTAAGAATATTGGCAACAAATTTGGGAACAAAATAGCAAACAACCACAATCATGTGGCTGAAGCAAGTGCTAAACATGTGTTTTCTGCTTTCAGAGGAAATTTTAAACACTGTACAAATTATCCATATGTATGATAACAAAATAAAGACAAAGTTTCCATAAATCACCAAACTAACCACAATGGTTGGAAACACAAAGTAATCATCAGGATTAACACAGGCTGCTCTTACCAAACCAGGATAGTCACAAAACGTGTATTTAAGAACAGTATGACAGTAAGGAAGTCCTTCAGTTATACCGGCTAAAGTACCTACTACAGCACTGTTTATTACCCATGTAGTTAACACTAATAACAGTATGCGAGTGTTGGTAAGGATGCTGTGGTATCTTAAAGGATTAGAAATTGCAACCAATCGATCAAAGGCCATCAAACCAATAGCACCGGCTTCCATAAAATCACCCAGGTTATACAAAAACATCTGAGCAGCACAGGGCTTGTAAGATACTGTTTTCACTCCCACTAGAAGGACTGTTAACATTGTCACACTAGCACTGCTGCTGTACATAATATCTACAATGGCTAGATTGCAAATTAAAAAGTACATTGGTGTGTGAAGACGTTTGTCTGATGCAATAATACATATATTGGTGGTGCTTCCTAGTAAAATAAGTGAATAGATAATCAGAATTACAATTCCCACTGCCTTTGGATGCTCAAGGTCATTGAAACCAGTGATGATAAATTCTGTGATTCCAACTGTGTTGTTCTTGGATGCCATTTTACAGATATCTGAAAGAAAGAGGATGTAGAACACATTAGGCTGTCTTTTCTCAGAATATTCAGGATGCAGTGAGACAAATTCTGTCACTTTTCAAAAATGTTGCTGGGGTTCTGGTCATTGTTTAAATGCTTTACACTTGCTGTTATTTCCCCTGAGCACTACATAGAGAGCTTCTGACAGTATTTAATAAGGAAACCCTGTCTTTAAATAATTAGCCTTTTCAAAAATCTGGAAGAGCACCCAAGAGAGTAGGTGATGATTCTCCTGCCGTATCTGCTTTGACTTTGGTAATCTGTGCCACTGTTCACTTTTTTAATTCTGACTGCAGCAATACATTTTCATTGGCTAATCCCACAGAATAACTTTAAATAAGCAGTTATCATATGGTCAGAATATTAATAAAATGCTGAAATAGTATTATTGATTATTGAATATATATATATATATATATATATATATATATATATATATATATATATATATATATATATATATATATATATATATATATATATATTATTTTAAAACCAGTTCCCACTGAGATTTAATAATTACAACACATATCAGCATTCTAACTTGAAAGAAGATCTTCAGTGAAGGCATTCATTTAAGCTTCTGAAAAATACAAAATACTCTTAGTCTCACTGGATAAACATACCAGTGCATGACCTTGGAAGAATGGGGCAGTAAGAAATATGTGTTTCCCACACAAACAAACTATTCACAATATAGAAGTGGCAGAGCTGTGAACAGCTAAAAGATGCAGATTACTGTGTCACAGATCATACATTCCCAGAAGAGCATAGTACGGCAGGTGGAAGCAGAAGACAAATTCAGGCAAGCTGCAGGAGAAATACAGCTGACACTAAAGGCAAAGAAAACTAATCCTCAGTAATAAAACATTGGGCATCAAACAAGAAAAGAACAGATAAGTAAAATCAGTTGTGAATCAAAAGTCCAATACCTGTAAACTTTTAACATCTATAAAACCTCAATATTAGCATTGCAGAAAATTCAGGCATATAATTGAATGATATAGCATTTCTCATACATAACTCTATGTTTTTTTTAAAAATATGTAATCAAGAAGCAAGTTCGGGAACGTATTTTCTGACAGAGCAAACGTACCTGTTCCACTTACCTGTAACACTTACTTGCATGGCTTTGTTGAAAGCATTCAGTGAAGCCCTGAGGAAGCAGCTTTTATTGTAGAAAAGCACACCTATGGGTCATTTACACAAGGGTATCTTTCGACAGTAATGAGACAGTATTTCATTGCAACTTGCATGGTTAACTTTTTAATTATAACATACCTGCGATCTTACATTTCAAATGTCAAGATGTGCCAAAATAAAGCAATCACTTTCACTGGTTTATATTTAGAAAAATATGAGCCATGTTCCTGTCATTACAACATGAAAACACCACTGGGATTTATTCAGTTATGGATCAAGTAAAACAGAATTCTCACAATGAAGCAACATCCCCACTTTATTTGTAGAGCAGCATATTAGTAGATAAGCATGTGTAGAAAACAAGTCACCAAAGAGTTCAATGAGAAAAAAAGGTTTTTGGATTATTATTTGGCTGTCAGTAGGGGGTGCTGTTGAGCCATTTTTAAACTGTATTTATTTAATTATTCATTTATTTATGTATTTATTTATTTATATACATTACAGTTTGCAGATTGTCCCCCCTGTTTTTCTACATTCGGATGGATAAATGGACAATCTTTCCCTTTATTTTGAACAAAATAATGAATTTTTTGTGTGTGCTGAAAAAATGAAAAATTAAGTTTTAAAAGGAGGCTGTGTGGTCCAGTGGTTAAAGAACAGGGCTTGTAACCAAGAGGTCCCCGATTCAAATCCCACCTCAGCCACTGACTCATTGTGTGACCCTGAGCAAGTCACTTAACCTCCTTGTGCTCTGTCTTTTGGGTGAGACGTAATTGTAAGTGACTTTGCAGCTGATGCATAGTTCACACACCGTAGTCTCTGTAAGTCACCTTGGATAAAGGCGTCTGCTAAATAAACAAATAATAATAAAATGCATCAAATTCACTGAAGAACTAAATATGGATTAAATGTTAATACAGGTATTATTATAAATGTATCATTTTACAGGAGGTAGGATGATGTTGCAAAACAATGTTATTCTTTATTAAAAAACACAAGCAACCAAGGGCTCATTTAAACCTCGATGTTTATTACCCATAGCGGCATGGCTGCGGCCCTGCACCTGTAAATAGTATGATTTTTCTTGTTTGTGTGTAAATACATTTGTCGAAATGTAAAAGTTTGAGCTAGATATGGCAGGGCTGGGGTTAGAATCCCCACACTAATAAAGTGTGGAATGTGTTGAGGTGTTAATTGATTGATTGAATATCAATTAGCCCCTGGGCACATGCTTAAAAAACATGCTGGAAAGACAGTTCCTCTGATCTCAGCAAGCTGGAGGTCAAAGTGAATGGATTGGCTGTGAACCCTCACAACTGTGTATATATCCAGGGTAAGTGAACCAAGTACACGACCACTGTGTGTATATCCAGGGTGAGTGAACCAAGTATATGACCACTGTGTGTCTAACAGAGCATTATCGGGGGCAGGGGAACTAAACTGCTGAGAGAAAATCCAGAGGAAGCTGTGAAGGGAAGCTGAGCGTGAGATGAGAAAGACTGGAGAGCTGAGGACGGCTGTATAAAAGAGGGTGGAAAGGCAGAAATGGTAGCTGCCGGGGCTTGTTGGGAGCTCAGAGAGAACATAGGATTGGTAAAAGAGGCTGTGGGGGCTGGTTGGACGTTCGCAGAGGACATGAGATTAGGGAAAGGGGATGAGGGGGCAAGATGAACACCCTCGAGGGACGTAGCATTGGGAAGAGGGACTGTGGGGGCTAATTGAACACCCACAGGGTGAAGTGAAGGATGGAAATGTGGCATGGGGGCTTGTTGAATGCCCACGGGGGACAGGGAGTGAGAAATAAATGAAGTGGGGGGCTTTTGAATGCCCACGGAGGATGTAAAGTGAGGGAAATGCGAAGTGGGGGCTTGTTGAACACCCATGGGGGACAGGGAGTGAGGAATAAATGAAGTGGGTGGGCTTTTGAATGCCCACGGAGGATGTAAAGTGAGGGAAATGCAAAGTGGGGCTTGTTAAATGCCCACGGTAGGACACTCACAGGGGAGGGGAGCCGTGGCCTGATGAAGTAGTGTGGGTTGAGGCTCGGGAGCAATTTGCTGAGAAGGGGATCTAGTAGCCGGTGTGGAGGCAGCTCTGAGGAGAGTGTGAGGGATCCGTGAACGGGTGTGCGCTCGCCCACCACGGCTTGGGGCGGAGAGTGAATAGGGAGCAGAGGCAGGGAAGCTGGGCCTCGGCGTGGCGTCATTGCGAGAGCGACTGGAACTTGTTTGCAGGGAGGTTATGTAGAGCTGGAAGAGTGCGCACATACCTGTTGGATGACAGATTAGCAGCTATTCGAGGTTGCCTCTTCCTGTTTCGACAGGGATCGGAGGTTACCTTAGCGTTGTGTCAGAAACTATTGGGTCTGATGGCCGCAGCTGTATCTGCCCATCGAGCTGGGCTTACTCCGCATGCACCCGCTGCATCTGAAGTGCAAAAGACACCGACGGCTGGCAATGTCTCACTTGTGTTCGGCTCATAAAATGGGAACTACACCAGCTGTCAAAGGACAGCTGGAAAAAAATTCTACTTAGCACCCTTTTCAAGGGTTCTAACAGGAATGAGCCTTAACTAAATTAACTGAAGAACTGGTCAAAAGAGCTGTAAATTAAATATTGAGAACAAATGGGGGGGTGGTACAGAGCACGCCCCCTAGAGCCCACTGGTTGACAAAAGAAGTCATGTCGCCAGCGGACTCCGCGTGGGCGTGCTCTAACTTAACCCTTGATCGGACAAGGGCCCTGAACATGCCCCACAGTCAAAGAGACCGTCCCCGATCATCTTACGCTTCCTGGTCTTGTAAATAGCCAGTTTAGCAAGAGCCAGGAGCAGATTCACAAGGAGGTCCCTCTTCCTGGTGGAGCCACGAACAGGGTGGAGGAACAGGGTGCCCGAAAATGAGGAGGGTTGGGGAGAAATGCAGCCAGAACTGCAGCATGATGTTCTTCAGCAGCAGGAAGAACAGCTGCAGCCTGGCGCACAAAAAATAAATGTGACTTATCGACTCGGACAGACCGCAGAAAGGGCATCCGGCGTCCGAGTCGGTAAAGCGACGCAGGATCTCTCCTGACGCGAGCGCTCCATGCAAGACCCTCCATCCCAAGTCTCCGGCTCCTGGGTTCGGAGGGGCTCCCGCCAAGCGGTGTCTCGGCGGGAGACGAGGGCTGGGAAGTGGAGGGTGTGGAGCGTCATCGCGTACAGGGTCCTCCTCGACGCCGATCGGAGGGAGGTCGAGGAGAACTGCGAGATCCTGCTCGGTTGTTCTCGAGGGGAGGCCGAAGGGGGTCTCGTGCCTTGGGTTCGATCAGCAGGACCAGAGAGCCGGGGGCCAGGAGCACGTCGTCGGTGTAAGCCGACAGGACCACCCTCGTGTCCGACACACCGAGCGCCAACCCCGTGAGCCTCCTGCGAAGGAGGCAGAGGAAGGGCTCGATGCACAGCGCGTACAGTTATCTGGACAGCGGGCAGCCCTGACGCACTCCTCTCCTGAACGACAGGGGTGTGGTCAGGGACCAGTTGACCTTCAACAGGCACTCGGCAGAGGCGCACAGCATCTGGAACAGGCCGACGAAGCATGGCCCGAAACTGAATGCTCGCAGGGTTCCGAAGAGATACTCGTGATCCACCCGGTCGAACGCCTTCTCCTGATCCAGCGACAGGAAGGCGACCGACCGACCAGTCATCCTGCAGTAGTGCAGGAGGTCCTGAACCAGGAAGATATCAAAGATCGTCTGGTTCGGGACCGTGTAGGACTGGTCGGGGTGGAGCACGTCTTCCAGCACGGACTTGAGCCTCAGGGAGGCGGCCTTGGCCACGATTTTGTAGTCCGTGCACAGCAGCGAGACCGGGCGCCAGTTCTTCAGGCAGCGGAGATCCCCTTTCTTGGGCAGCAACGTGATGACCGCCCGCCTCATCGAAAGGGTCTCGTATGCTTCCCCCAGGACCCGCGCAAAGGCGGGACCTAGCAAGTCACAAAACTTTTTGTAGAACTCTACGGTCAGCCCGTCGATGCCCGGCGATTTGTTGTAGGGCATCTGACTGAGGGCGTCGGAGAGCTCGGCCAGGGTCAGCTGGCCCTCGAACTCGTCCTGGACGCCCTCGCCGACCGTGGGAAGCCCGTCCCACAGAACCCCGCACGAGTCGGAGTTGACGGGATCCGGAGAGAAGAGGGCAGAGTAGAAGGCCCTTGCCCTCTCGTTCACGCTCTCTGGATCCGTCAGAAGGGAGCCGTCGTTCGCCAGGAGGCAGGTAATGTTTTACGGTCACCCTTCTTTTCTCCAACGCTGCACAAGAAGTGTGTGCCGCAGTCCATCTCCCGGAGGAACTGGACCCGCAAGCGCACAAACGCCCCCCAGGACCGCTGGAGTTGCAGGTCCCGCAGGGTGCTCCTCTTCTCCTCGTACGCGCTCTGCTCGAGTTGGTCCCCGCGAGCCAGGCAGCTCTCCAGACCGAGCAGCTCCCTTTCCAGCCGCTCGATCCGCGAGTCCCTCTGCCTGCTCGCGCCCCTCTTGTACTCCTGACAGAGGATCTTGATCTGCGCCTTCCCCATGTCCCACCACTGATGCCACGTGGGGAAGCGAGATCGACTGCTGTGCCAGACCGTCCAAAAGTCCCGGAAAGACCGCTCAAAGCGCTCGTCCTCCAACAGGCTGTAGTTAAAGTACCAGTAGGCAGCGACATGCCTAGCTGGCACCAGGGCCACCATCACGGCCACCAGGTTGTGGTCCGTGAACGGCGCCGGCCTGATGTCGGAGGAGCGAACGCAGTAAGCGTGGTTCCGCGACACGTAGAACCTGTCAATCCGGGACTGAGACACCTGCCCCTCCCTCATCCGGGTGTAGGTGAAGGCCGAGGCGTCCGGGTGTTGCCATCGCCAGATGTCGACCAGAGAGAGCCAAGCGATCAGCTCTCTCAGGGCGGCCGACGAGAGCAGGTAGGGCTCGCGTCCCACCCGGTCCGCGGCCTCGAGGGTGCAGTTGAAGTCCCCCCTGAGGACCACGAGCTCGTCGGCGCCGATAGCGCCCCGTCTCGGATCCGTGGTGTAACAGACGGCCCGGCACGACGTTGACCACATCTAGCACCGTGGGAACAAAGGACCAGGAGAAGAGCGTTGCCACCCAGCACGAGGACTCGATGAGGTGGCTGAACGACACTCTCCCCCCCCACTCCAGCAGCCAGTTGGCCTCGGCCTGCGGAGTCGAGTGGGTTTCCTGCAGGAAGCACACAGAGTAACCCTGCACCTATAGAACTCCTCTGTTTTTCCCCTGGGACACATATCATCCTTCCTTAAATGCACATTACTTGCTCTTATCTCCCCCCTATTTTACTGCATTTAATCCTGTACTTCAGAGTACTGTAATCTGCCACGTACATGCCCGAAGTTTTACTGGCGTGACTGGCCCTGAGGAAGGATCTCGCAGAGTTTAAGATCCCCTGGAAATCCCCCCATTTGTCCAGGGCCAGCTGTACCTTGTCCCTGCGGTGGATGGTGGCCTCCAAAAATTCCAGGAGCTCCGCTTCAGGGATGTCCAGAGAAGGCGCGGACAGACTCTCCAAGCCCTCTCCTCCGGTTCTCCATCGCCCCCCTCGCGATGGAGAAGCACAACGCACACGTTGGTGGGTGTGTGCGTTACGCTTTATTTTTAATTTCACCGTCTCCCTGCGAGCCCCACCCCCAGGGGACATGGAGGGACCCTCGCGCGGACAGTCTGCACCCTTGATTTCAGGGGTGCAGATGGGCGCCGGCGACGCTGCTGAGCCAGACTGTCTCGTCCCCGCTCTGAGTCCCTCTTTCGAGGGCCGAGGCACGGTCTCAGGCCCGTCCTTGGCCCTCGGAGGAAGGGGATCCACACTCTCAGGTCCTTCCCCTCCCTCTGCGGCGGTCATCGGACCGGGCTCCGTCGTCACCGCGGAGCCCGGGAACGCCTCGGGCGATGGTTCCGTTTCCCCCTCGGTGACTGCACCAGGGCCGGAGCCCTCGTCGCCGCCGGAAGGGAAAGCCCGAGGCGATCAGTCTTCCGGGGGCCCCTCCTGTGCCTCCTCGGTGACCACGACAGGAACCGGCCCCTCTATGGTGGGCTGAGGACCGGGTTCCTGGTCCATTTGTTCTTGGGGGAGGGGATCTCTCTCTCGAGAGCACCTCCGTCTTGTGCGCTTTCAGGTTCCTCCTCTCGCCATGCCCCTCTGTGGTGGGCTGGGGCTGGGCTCCCAGTCTTTGTTTTCATGGGGAGGGGTCTCTTTGAGAGCACCACCATCTTGTGCGCCTCCCGGGCTCCTCCCTCCCTTCGGCCCTTCTGTGGGGGCTGGGGACCAGGTTCCTGGTCCATATGTTCATGTGGGAGGGATTTCTCCCGAGAGCACTACTTTGTGCACTCGGGTTCTTCCTCCTCCGGCCCCTCGGCAGGGGTCGGTTGTGCGGGCTCCTGGTCATTGGCGGAGCCCATGCCTGCCTCGGGAGGGGTCCGAGGTGACTGTTTTTCTGCGGGGGTCCCCTTCACAGCCGGCTCCCCAGTGGTGGGCTTGGGGTGGCCTTGAGGGCCTCCCGTGCGTCCGGGAGGGCTTTTGCCCCAAGGGTGCCGTCTGACCCTCTGGGCTCCGCCCCTCCCTCCGGCCTCTCACAGGGAGCCTCTTCCATGGGCTCCGCTTCCTCTGCGGAGCCCTGGGCCGCCTCAGGAGATGGATTCTTTCTCCCCTCCGCAGAAAGGGGAAGCCGAGGTAGCTGCTTTGGTTTTGGGGGGCTCTCTGTCGCCCCCCTGGAGACTCCCGCCGTGAGGCGGGTCTTAGTGCACTTACGTGCACAGGTGGGAATGCGCGCCTGCGCCTTCCTCTTCCCTCTGATGCTGCCGGAGACGGTCCCCTGTTCTGTTGCGGTGTTGGGTCCCTAGATGGTGCGGCGGTGGGCTTCGTTGCCCCCTGCTTGGCCTCCCTGGTGGACTTGGCCGCCGCCTTCTTTTTTCTGCGGGCGACGGTGGTCCACTCGGCGGCCTTCTCCCGGCACGCTGGAGGTGCGGAGGGTCCGCTACCTCGGGGTCTTCTCTCCTTTCTCCCCGGATGTTACTGGGAGGGGTGGGTACGATTTGCTCCCTCTGCGGGCCTCTTTCAGGGCCCAGGGGGAGAGGTGGACTCGGAGGGGCACGGTGCCGGCGCAGTTGGCTTTGCGCTTTGCTGGAGCTTGGGGCACCTCTTTTTCTGGTGCCCCAGCTCTCTGCAGTGATAACACCGCACCTCCTCCGAGGAATAAAAAATAACGTAGTTGGTCCCCTGAAAGGGGACCACAAAACTACCCTCCGTGGTGTGCCTCCCCGCCAGGTGGATGGTCAACTGGCGTCGGAAGGACAGCACGTGGCAGAGGGGCTGGTCCTTACACCCTAGTGGGATGGCGTGGATTTAGCTCCCCTAGGGCCTGAAGATGGGGCTTCAGGAGGTCGTCCTTTAAGAAAGGCGGGATGTTGGAAAGGACGACCCTGCTGCCCAACCCCTCCAAGGGTTCTATGGGGATGTATATTCCCCCGACGGCGAGACCCCTCTCGATAGCGGTATGCGTGGCGGCCTCAGATTTTAGAAAGAAGATGGTCTTGCCGTACATCTTTGAGGCCGCCACGATGGTCGATGGCCCCACCACCTTGGCCATGGCTTTCACCATGTCCTCTATCGAGAGGGTATCTCTGAGGAGGCCTGACCCCGTGCCTTGTCATATTTTTAAAGGGGGCTGCAGCCTCCCCTGCAGCCACCTGTGCCCACTTTTTTGGGGCCTGTGGAGCCTGTCCACTCATTTTTTTATTTCTTTTGTTTTTATTTATTTATTTATTTATTTATATTTGTGTGTGTGTGTGTGTGTGTGTGTGTGTGTGTGTGTGTGTGTGTGTGTGTGTTTGTAGTTGCTTTTTATTATGTATTTATTGATTATTGTTTTTTGATGTTTATTTATTTATTTATTTATTTAACAAATAAACAAAACGAAAAACAGACACACCAACCTTTCCCCCCAAAAAATGTATTGAATTGTTTTTAAATAAACAAACAAAACACACACACACACCCCTGCACTCCAATAGCGCAGGGGCAAAAAGGAATTCTCCCCTAAAAACAAACAAAAAAACAAACAAACAAAATTATTAATTTATTTTAAAACAAATAATAGTGCAGGGCACACACAAAAAATAAAATAAAACAAACAAAAACACAAAGGTTTTTTTTTTTTCCAACAAACATATTTATTTCTTTATTTAATAAAGAAATAAAAACAAATTCACACACCCCTGCACTCCAATAGTACAGGGGTACAAAGAAAATTAAAAAATAAATCAAAGTTTAAAACTAAAGAATCGTTTTAAACTTGAAAGAAAAATCAAAAATCAAACTAATGGCAAACAAAGGAGCACACGGCCTGTGCTCCTGCCTCTCTTCCCCACTCCCACACAGCAGAGATGGGGGATTTTAAAACAAAATGATTTTTAAAACAAAAACTAAAACAGTTTTGTGAATAAAAATAATATTAATAAAACGACAAAAATAAGACCTTTAAGGTAAAATTAAAAGTCTGGTGCAAATGTGTTTTTTAAAAAGAAAGAAAAATCAAAGTAGGAAAATTAAAACAACTAAACCAAAATGTTTTTTAACAAAAAAGGTGCACTACTACTTTAGAATAAGTAACTTATAAAAAGATTTAGAAAATAAAAAGTTGAAAAAACTGTTTTTTTATGTTTTTAAAGCACAGCTGCAGGAGCTCCACAAATGTGTGACCTGCCAGTAGTCGTAGAAGTCGCAGTACAGTACTTAATTGCGGTGTAATAGCTGAACTATTTAGTAAAACAAATCTCATCAGTCAACACTTTTTTAAGGGACTAGCATTTCAAAATTAAGTTATCTTTATTCAGGTATTTGGAACAGTGAAGTATTGAATTATTGAGCTGTTTCTTTTTACAGTACTTAACTGAGGTGTAATAGATCTACTGTTTAGTAAGCTAAATGTTGAAAATCAGACAGATTAATATCTTACTTATCAGATACCCCAACACTGCTCTTAAATATTCTGAGCACTCTGATTCTTATTTCCTTTGTCCGAAGACAATATATCAGAGGATTTACAAGTGAAGGGCCCAACGTGGCAGCAATGGCTAATCCATTGCGTTCAGACAGTGCTAATACAAGGCCAACTCTTGTTAGAATAATGGATACAAATCTGGGAACAAAATAGCAAGCAACCACTATCAAGTGACTGAAGCAAGTGCTGAATGCTTGTTTTCTACCGTCCGAGGACATTTTAAACACCACCCAAATTATCCTTAAGTAGGATAAAACAATAAAACCAAAGTTTCCAAACAATACAAAAAATGCCACAATGGTAGTTAAGACAAAGTAATCATCAGGATTAACACAGGCAGCTCTAACCAAACCAGGATAGTCACAAAAAGTGTACTTTATAACAGGGCGGCAGTAGGGAAGTCCATCAACAATTCCAGTGATAAAGCCCATGTAAGAACTGTTTATTATCCATGCAGTTATAGTTAATAACAGTATACGATTGGTTGTAATGATGCTGTGGTATCTTAAAGGATTGGAAATTGCAACCAATCGATCAAAGGCCATCAAACCAATAGCAAAGGCTTCCATTTCATCCCCCAAGTGATACAAAAACATCTGAGCAGCACAGGGCTTGTAAGATACTGTTTTCACTCCCACTAGAAGGATTGTTAACATTGTCACACTAGCACTGCTGCTGTACATAATATCTACAATGGCTAGATTGCAAATTAAAAAGTACATTGGTGTGTGAAGACGTTTGTCTGATACAATAATACATATATTGGTGGTGCTACCTAGTAAAATAAGTGAATAGATAATCAGAATTACAATTCCCACTGCCTTTGGATGCTCAAGGTCATTGAAACCAGTGATGATAAATTCTGTGATTCCAACTGTGTTGTTTCTGGTTGCCATCTTCCCCAATTATCTGTAAAAAGAGACAAAGTAGAAAGAAATATAAGGAGTATTTTCTGATAATGTTTAACATTATATAACATTTAATACCAGGATATTTGCAAAACCATCAATCAGTCAGTTACAAAATAACTACAGTATTGCTGTCCATAATTATATGAAAATATTTTACAAAACCCCAATATATCTACTGTTATTCTAACCCTGAGATTTATATTGACTCTTGTGCTAGAGAGAGAAAACCTTTATTTAAAATATCTTTAAATCTAAACCTAAAGTTGCTTTAAAGAAATGACATCCAAAAAGGGAGGGAATGGTTATTAATTTAAAGTTTAAAAATCAAATTGCTTTTCATTTTATTTTTATAAAATAAACATTGAGCCAATTTATGAGCACAATAATCCACTCCTGTGTGTGCGGTCATGCCTCACAACGCACCCATGAGCGTGGTAAGAGATGTCTTAACACTCACCCTGTCGTGGGTTATTGCTAACACAACAAATACTAATATTAAAGTCAGGAAATGCCATACCACCCATAACTCGGCTGCATCCAGGTTAGGCTGTTAGCATAGATACTGAGATGTGATGGGCAGGGCAGCATTCACTGATAGGATGGAGCAGTAAAAAACGGCAGAAGTAAGAACATTTATTTTAAAACCTTAGCAACAAAACCTGTAACAATGAAAAGTTCCACTAAACAATGATACGGGGAGCAGTGAAAATATGTTTGATATATTTAGCAACACAATGAAATGTTCAACTAAGCAATAATGACCAGGTATCTCTATCAAGGATGTCAATACCATTACAGGTATCTGTATAATTAATAAGTAGGTCATCATGATCTACATGCACAGCATGTTCAACATAACACAATTCCTTTGTAAATATCAAATTTGTGCAAGCAGTTTCCAAGATATAGCCTTCAATAGCTCAGCCTATCAGATGTCAAAACTGTGAAAAAGTATATCACTGTGAGCTACATTCAAAGCATGTGAAATAAAGTGCTTTAATAAAAGTAAATTCAAGTATTAATCAAACTGGAGCAAGTGGTTCACCTAGGCATGAGCTACACTGATGGAACACGGAATAACTTCTTGTAACAAGTGATCATGCAAAGCTGAATCAAATTTGGGTAAATGGTTCTGTTGGCTTTATTAGACCAGCCAATCAGAGGTCAAAACTCATGTAGAAGTAAGTCACAATGCCAAAATCGTTGTCCAAGCACTTGTGTTATCAAATGCCCATATCAACAAAACTGGTCATTCAGTTTTCAGATTCAGATATACTGTAGTTAAAACAAACATGCAGGCCTCTCCCCAGTATCTGTGTCGCTAGGGAGAAGTGTACATGGAAATGTTACTGAAACTAATGAGGTAGCAAAATTAATTTTAAAACACACTTAATCAAACAAATTAGTGATTGTTACTGCTCCCCTTTTATTGTTTAGTGAAACATTTTCTATAAAGTTGTTGTTCCTAAAGTTTTAAAAATAATTTTCTTACCTCTGCCATTTGCACTGCTCCCTTATCATTGAATGCTACCCAGCCCATCATATTTCAGTATCTGTGCTAAAAGTCTAACCTGGATGCAGCTGACTTATGGGTGGTATGGCATTTCCTGTTTTTGTGGCTTCAAGCTGCAGCATTGAAGTTACTTTAATTGTCACTTTTTGTAAGGAATCTTCTGTCGTTTGTGGATTCAAGCTTAAACCATAACAGCAGTATAAACAGTTTGACTAAACATTTAAACTACACTCTGGAGACATAATCCACTAAACTCATTCAGTTATTTATTTATTTGCCTTTTTTATTTAACAGTTTCATTTAGTATATTGCTAGCTAAATGCAGAGGTGAAAGTAAATTTAATTTCGTATCGGTACTGTCTTATTGCTCAGTCAAGTCCTCCGCCCCCTGTGCAGCAGAATAGTGCGGCATTCAGTTACGCCACACTACACTGTTGGCAAACCGAGAAAAGACTGAATATGTTTTACTATTTTTGTGAGTTTTGTCCAGTTGGCTCAGATTTTGCTGTCTGACGAAATTTATATCAGAGCTTTAGTTTCTAACACTCTCTGTGTAATTAGATTTACCAGATTCGAGAGTGAAAAACTGGTAGTTTTTTTCTTCACTGACGCCGTACCAGCTCCGAAGCCGTTAAAATAACAGCATAAAAACACAATAATAGTTAAAAAAAATTAAACAACGGGTGTATTTATTTTCTTTATATTGGCATCTCAAAACATGTTAAATGTTGAAGAATCCTGATTTAAATATACACCAGCTATTAGTATTACCATTTTAACGTGATAAACACAATCAGAATGATCAAACAAATAATACGATTTTTTATTTTATTTTTGAATGGCGCTGACACAACCTGAACAATTACTGTGCTATCTTGCTGAGCACACCCAAAGCAGTTTGGAATTTAAAAAAAGGTGATACAATCGCAAAACAGGGACGATTTAAAAATGTTACTGTTTCTGAGCGAGACAAAAAATGAAGGTTGTTTTTGCTCTACTTGTTTCCTCAGAATATGCACTAAACTACGGGTGAAATGTTTACTTCCGAGTGGTGTTAATTGTATAGTTCATTTTGATTGCGAAGCATCTCATGGTTGTTTTTTCTGTTTATGTTTCCTTTTTTAATTAAAAGCAATTGGAAGGAGCAGCATATCTATCATTCTACCCATTCATATGTGGAATACGTGTATGCACTTGTTTTATGTAGCTATTCGCTTCAATTCAGGCCACTAACATTTCAGTTTACAAAAGCTGCAAGACTTTCCACTACGAAGATTTATTTATTTATTTATTTTTTTATTTTAGTTTTTTTAGTTTTTCAGGAATGTTTTGCCGGTGTTGTGTAATATTCTGTATCCCATAAAATTCTGTATCAACTGCTTATTGTACTATATATGCAACTTGGTGGTCTGGCGATTCGTCTTCCGCACTTTCGCCACGGTCTGTCCCGAAGTGAACACTTTTTTCTAACGTTAAGGTTAAGTTAAAAGGGTGAGGGTTAATCTATATTTGCATTATTAGGGTACAATGTTTTTTACTAATGAAAAACCACTTGATTGCATATATAGTACAATAGCAGGGGATGCAGAATTTTATGGGATGCAGAATATTACACAATACCAGTCCTCCGTACCAGGCTGTACAGGCTTGCTTTCACCTCTGGCTAATAAATGGCATTGCTCACATTTTCTAAAAGAAAAGAAGGACCCAATTACAAGTTTTTCTAGGAACCAATCAAACACACAAACAAACACATAATAAAATCAGTGCATGCACATACAGGTGGCCCTCATAATCACATAACGATCACTCAGTACCTGAAAAGTAAAAAAAATTATATATATATATATATATATATATATATATATATATATATATATATATATATATATATATATATATCAGAGTATAGTTAAATGAAACATCAATAGAAGACAGGCATTAAAAATACAGAACAATACCATATGATATTGTGTATACATCTCTTTATATTTTTTAACAATGTTTAACAATCAAGAAGCTGTGTTGAGTTTAGGTTTTACACTTGCCAGAATCATTACTTACATGTTGCAACTGCAGCACGCATCCCATGAAGACCTGAAATCAACCTGAAGGCAAGCACCTGAGCAAGCAATATTTATTGTAGAACAGCTCAACAGAGGTCATTTAAACATGGGGTTTTCTTTCAATCAAACCAGAAATAGCTTTGCTTACTATATAACAAGCACACCAGTAACACGCCATCTACATGCCTCCCCATGGCATCTGATACAGAATTAGAGCTACGTCAACAGCATGAACACATGACAAATATATGTACTAAACAAATGGACAGAATTGCATCTCCACATTCATATCCCCAGATTCTGATGCTCCAAATGATGTGTGCATATATCTCTAGATATATATGTTAAAATATGCATGTCAGTGACATTCTTCCCCTGCCACAGCTGTAAATACAAAATGAAAGCACCATGAAAAATAGATCATCAGGTCAAAAATGTAAGCTTGGCATACAGTCAAATGCCTGCATATGCCCCACTGGTGTTGATGCCCTCACTAACTAGAGAATGTGTAGAGGATTGAAGCATAACTCATTTTTCTTTCTCAAACTTAACCTTTTGGGTTGGGGGACCAATGCTGTGTGCCATATACATGATTTGTTATGAGATTAAACAAGGCTCAAATTAGAAATGTACCTCTGTAAACTAGGTGTCAGCATCTCTAGTGGAGATACCTGTGTAAATGCATTGAAATAAATCAATTTATATACAGTATATAAATCAACGAGTAAGTGTCAAATAGCAAAACTGCTGACTGAATGCAAAGTACCTCTGACTGAAACATTATCCTTTAAAACTCCCCTTTCCTATCTCTCCAACTGCTAGTGGCTGTGTCCCCAAATTATAGATAAGCCAGCTTCACCTCCCTTTACTGTTTAAAGCCGACTCATAATGATATTCAGATTAATCTCAGGAACTACAATGCACATGGTACAAAGGTCACAGGAGGGTATGTTTGAAAACATTGAAACGTGAAACAAGAGTCACAGTCAAACTGTATTAAATTTATCAAGACAGACATAAGGCCTTAAATAGGTCATGAGTTTAGCCTTGTAAATAATGCCAGTTGCAAGTGCTTGTGCCATTCTCTCTGATAAACTTACTTTTCTTTCTAGAACTTAACCCTTTAGATTGGGGGGCCAAATGAAATATGCTATGTGATGTGCCCTGTACATAAGAATCCAACCCAGAACATATAATACATTTGTATACGCTTCTGTAGGGAAAAGGCATGTTTAGTATATCCACTGTCCTTCCATGTGGCTGACACAATGACAATGTGCTTCGTCCTGCACGAGTGAGGATAAAGTGTGATGGTCCACTTACTGAAATCATTATCTTGGTAGTAAATAAAGGTTTGGTTCAATGCCTGTTAAGAGTATTATAATGATCTAAATTACAGAGAATATTTAATTTCCCACATGTTTAAAATTATGTATTTTGTGTCCTCTCTCATTACATTAGATGATTATTTATCATGTTTATTAACTATTCCAGCAACAAAAGTCAACATTTCTTATTCTTGTTTTAGAAGTGACCTACGGTTGTGCAGCTGTGAATTATGCCCTATGTAGCAGGGCGGTAGCGAGCCCTGTACATTCTTTTGTTTATTTTTAGAACGGGGGTTTCCCCCTCCGCCCCGTGTTATTTTGTATATTATTATTATTATTATTATTATTATTATTATTATTATTATTATTATTATTATTCTTTATGACGGCGAATTGCCGCGTATTTTGTTGTTTATGTATTTAGGACGGCGTAGCCGATTTGTTTGTTTTGTTTAGCGTGGATGGGTAGCCCCATCCACAGCACTTTAATAAACTCGTGCAGAATGTGGCCGAGGGGTAATAGGATAATTAGTAGCCAGTTAAACCCCTCGGCCACGGTATATAAGCCTGCAGCTCTCTGTGCCCGTGGTGGGTGTTAGGAGTGTATGGCTGGAGAAAACGAGGAGAAAACGAGGAGAAAACGAGACTAACTAAGGATAGCGTCAGTGAAGGCGATTGCCCAGCCTGACCGGTTGTAGTGTTCGTGATTTGTTTTTGTTTACACCTTTTATTTGGCTCTGTGAGCAGTTTGTTTTTGTTTAAACCTTTGATTTCTTTTTGTATTAAAATAAAATGCCACCCAGCCGAATCTTTATTTGAAAACTGCAGTACCTGGTGTCAGTCTTTTCCTTCCTGCTTCTGCCGAGACGTCACCGCCCAGCCATCTCTGTTACACCCTGTAAGAGGGGTATTCTGTTACTGTGGGGGTAAATTGTTGAGCAATGCGATTTGTGACTTTTTAGGGAATGCTTTGCAGCAGCAGTTTTTCTTTGTGGTTCAAGCTTAGATGAATATGTAATTATGGGCATTCCTGCATAAATTCACAAAAAAGAGGGCGGAGATATTGCAAATGACAGGTCTCAAATATTATAATGAGATGTACGAAAGCTGCCGTCAATTGCGACTCTTACAATTACAAGAACTTTTGAAAGCATGTTTTAAACAGTCACAATTGTTAATGGCATTTCCCAGTCTGCTTTTTCTTGTGCTTTGCCAGTTGTGCTGAATGCATTTTTAAGGCAAACACCCAGGGTGTACTTACAAGCCTTGCAAACAAATTTCTATGACATTTCTGGTTTCCCCAATGTGTTGGGTGCAATAGACTGCACACATGTGCCACTAACCCCTCCAGCTCATTCTGAACATAGGACCATGATCTGTTTTGTGTTAATTGTCTAGGCTACTAAGTAGACCAAGTTAAAAATAATAAAAAAAAAAACCCCACTAAACTCATTAAAAAAAAAAACACTAAAATCATTTAGTTTCAATTTAAAATAATCTTTTATTTGCATTGACCACCAGTGTTGAAAAAGAGATACATTTTTATGGTTTCTAAAGTACTTGATTCCAGCGACACCAATTCCAAGATGCTACTGTAAAAAATATAGTTGTTGATTTTTTTTGTAGTAGTACAGCACTTAACTGAGGTGTAATAGCTGTACTATTTAGTAAAACAAATCTCATCAGTCAACACTTTTTTAAGGGACTAGCATTTCAAAATTAAGTTCTCTTTATTCAGGTATTTGGAACAGTGAAGTATTGAATTATTGAGCTGTTTCTTTTTACAGTACTTAACTGAGGTGTAATAGATCTACTGTTTAGTAAGCTAAATGTTGAAAATCAGACAGATTAATATCTTACTTATCAGATACCCCAACACTGCTCTTAAATATTCTGAGCACTCTGATTCTTATTTCCTTTGTCCGAAGACAATATATCAGAGGATTTACAAGTGAAGGGCCCAACGTGGCAGCAATGGCTAATCCATTGCGTTCAGACAGTGCTAATACAAGGCCAACTCTTGTTAGAATAATGGATACAAATCTGGGAACAAAATAACAAGCAACCACTATCAAGTGACTGAAGCAAGTGCTGAATGCTTGTTTTCTACCGTCCGAGGACATTTTAACCACCACCCAAATTATCCTTAAGTAGGATAAAACAATAAAACCAAAGTTTCCAAACGATACAAAAAATGCCACAATGGTAGTTAACACAAAGTAATCATCAGGATTAACACAGGCAGCTCTAACCAAACCAGGATAGTCACAAAAAGTGTACTTTATAACAGGGCGACAGTAGGGAAGTCCACCAACAATTCCAGTGATAAAGCCCATGAAAGAACTGCTTATTATCCATGTAGTTATAGTTAATAACAGTATACGATTGGTTGTAATGATGCTGTGGTATCTTAAAGGATTGGAAATTGCAACCAATCGATCAAAGGCCATCAAACCAATAGCAAAGGCTTCCATTAAACCCCCCATGTGATACAAAAACATCTGAGCAGCACAGGGCTTGTAAGATACTGTTTTCACTCCCACTAGAAGGATTGTTAACATTGTCACACTAGCACTGCTGCTGTACATAATATCTACAATGGCTAGATTGCAAATTAAAAAGTACATTGGTGTGTGAAGACGTTTGTCTGATACAATAATACATATATTGGTGGTGCTTCCTAGTAAAATAAGTGAATAGATAATCAGAATTACAATTCCCACTGCCTTTGGATGCTCAAGGTCATTGAAACCAGTGATGATAAATTCTGTGATTCCAACTGTGTTGTTTCTGGTTGCCATCTTCCCCAAGTATCTGTAAAAAGAGACAAAGTAGAAAGAAATATAAGTATTTTTTGATAATGTTTAACATTATATAACAATTAATACCAGGGTATTTGCAAAACCATCAATCAGTCAGTTATAAAATAACTACAGTATTGCTGTGCATAATTATATGAAAATATTTTACAAAACCCCAATATATCTACTGTTATTCTAACCCTGAGATTTATATTGACTCTTGTGCTAGAGAGAGAAAACTTTTATTTAAAATATCTTTAAATCTAAACCTAAAGCTGCTTTAAACAAATGACATCCAAAAAGGGAGGGAATGGTTATTAATTTAAAGTTTAAAAATCAAATTGCTTTTCGTTTTATTTTTATAAAATAAACATTGAGCCAATTTATGAGCACAATAATCCACTCCTGTGTGTGCGGTCATGCCTCACAACGCACCCATGAGCGTGGTAAGAGATGTCTTACCACTCACCCTGTCGTGGGTTATTGCTTACACAACAAATACTAATATTAAAGTCAGGAAATGCCATACCACCCATAACTCGGCTGCATCCAGGTTAGGCTGTTAGCATAGACACTGAGATGTGATGGGCAGGGCAGCATTCAGTGATAGGATGGAGCAATAAAAAACGGCAGAAGTAAGAACATTTATTTTAAAACCTTAGCAACAAAACCTGTAACAATGAAAAGTTCCACTAAACAATGATACGGGGAGCAGTGAAAATATGTTTGATATATTTAGCAACACAATGAAATGTTCAACTAAGCAATAATGACCAGGTATCTCTATGAAGGATGTCAATACCATTACAGGTATCTGTATAATTAATAAGTAGGCCATCATGATCTACATGCACAGCATGTGCAATATATCACAATTCCTTTGTAAATATCAAATTTGTGCAAGCAGTTTCCAAGATACAGCCTTCAATAGCTCAGCCTATCAGATGTCAAAACTGTGAAAAAGTATATCACTGTGAGCTACATTCAAAGCATGTGAAATAAAGTGCTGTAATAAAAGTAAATTCAAGTATTAATCAAACTGGAGCAAGTGGTTCACAAAATAGAATCTTTAATAGCTCAGCCAATCGGGTGTCAGTAATGTGAAAAAGTATCTAGGCATGAGCTACGCTGATGGAACACGGAATAACTTCTTGTAACAAGTGATCATGCAAAGCTGAATCAAATTTGGGTAAATGGTTCTGTTGGCTTTATTAGACCAGCCAATCAGAGGTCAAAACTCATGCAGAAGTAAGTCACAATGACAAAAACGTTGTCCAAGCACTTGTGTTATCAAATGCCCATATTAAGTTTCAACAAAACTGGTCATTCAGTTTTCAGATTCAGATATACTGTAGTTAAAACAAACATGCAGGCCTCTCCCCAGTATCTGTGTCGCTAGGGAGAAGTGTACATGGAAATGTTACTGAAACTAATGAGGTAGCAAAATTAATTTTAAAAGACACTTAATCAAACAAATTAGCGATTGTTACTGCTCCCCTTTTTATTGTTTAGTGAAACATTTTCTATAAAGTTGTTGTTGCTAAAGTTTTAAAAATAATTTTCTTACCTCTGTCATTTGCACTGCTCCCCTTATCATTGAATGCTACCCAGCCCATCATATTTCAGTATCTGTGCTAAAAGTCTAACCTGGATGCCGCGGAGTTATGGGTGGTACGGCATTTCCTGTTTTTTGTGGCTTCAAGCTGCAGCATTGAAGTTACTTTAATTGTCACTTTTTTTGTGAGGAATCTTCTGACGTTTGTGGCTTCAAGCTTAAACCATAACACAGTATAAACAGTTTGACTAAACATTTAAAGTACACTCTAGAGACATAATCCACTAAACTCATTCAGTTCTTTATTTTGTTTTTTATTTAACAGTTTCATTTAGTATATTGCTAGCTAAATGCAGAGGTGAAAGTAAATTTAATTTCGTATCAGTACTGTCTTATTGTTCAGTCAAGTCCTCCGCCCCCTGTGCAGAGGAATAGTGCAGCATCCAGTTACTCCACACTACACTGTTGGCAAACCGAGAAAAGACTGAATATGTTTTACTATAGTTTTGTCCAGTTGGCTCAGATTTTGCTGTCTGACGAAATTTATATCAGAGCTTTAGTTTCTAACACTCTCTGTGTAATTAGATTTACCAGATTCGAGAGTGAAAAACTGGTACATTTTTTTTCTTTCTTCAATTCACTGACGCCGTACCAGCTCCGAAGCCGTTAAAATAACAGCATAAAAACACATTCACGGGGCGGAGCTATGCCACCTGGTAGTGTTTATTGACAGAGTTAGTGAACATATACACAAGGAGAGAGGGGCTCCGCCTCTTCAAGGCCCAACATTTACTTGATCGATAGACACGATAAACAGGAGGGGGCCACCGTCTTTGAGGTGACCCGACATACGAGAGGGCACCGTCTCCGAGGTTACCCGACATACTGAAGAGGCTCGCGAACCGAAAGAAAACATAAAGTTAGTATCTGTTAAAACATGGAATGCGTGGTGTTCCGCCTCTTGAAGCCCAACATAATAGAAGGGGGTTCCGTGGCTGAGGAGACCCGACAAACAGGAGAGGGGCCACCGTCTTTGAGGAGACCCGACAAACATGAGGGATGCCACCGCTTGGGGACCCTCGCATAGAGGCATCAGACCTGAAAGAAGAATCCCAAAAGAAACATACATGCAGATGGAAGGGTTTGGCCGGGGTCCCCTCTGACTCATGGAGAACCCTCCTCTATGAGGTAAATGAAGCGGAGCTTAACAAAGGGTTGGAGAAAGTGGAATCACTAACCCCCAAAAGATGGACCCCGGCTCCTCGCTGACGCAACGTGAAGAAGAAAAGAGAGAACCGCCAATGCATAAGAAAAGAGAAAAGAAAAACATTTAGACGAAAGAAAACAAACACTTAACGTGACAAAGGGGTTAGTAGACTGTACCCTAATGACTATGTGAAGACCCTCTGCACAGTGGAAAGAAAAACCCCTTCTTTTAATTTAATTTCTTAGGGGAAATCTTTGGAGGCCCAGGCAGAAAGGTCGTCCCCACTCCGGACATACTAGCAATGGACTGATGTGCGGAGGATATTTCAGATGATGAAGAACGAATATAAGTTTCAACTGCTGATGAAGTCCAGCGCCCCATATTTTTAATTAAATGCTGGTTAATGTTGGCTTTTGCAGCTGAAGTAGCTGCCCCTATTCTAAATGAATGAGGAGTGTAGAATTGCGAAGGAAGACCTGCTCTGGACACCACGGTGGAAAGGTGTGTTGAAAACCAATGCCTTGATACAATGGACCGGCTTGAATTGATAAACAAAGGGTCGGAGGATGAAATGGCCTTGCGTTCTGCAATGTACTTCAACATGGACGTGAAGGGACACAGAGGAGAGTTGATCTTAGAAAGCTGAATACATTGTCCTTGCCGCAGTTGATCTGTTTTTGAAATGCGAAGAAATAAGATGAAATGAGAATCTGGGATGAGCTTGAGGTCACTGCAGCGGATACCGAGGGTAGGAAAGCTGGCAATGGAAGGAACTGTATATTCAGAACATCTCAAAAACCCAAAAATGCAGATAGACATATGACTTCCATAGTTAAGTCATCAAATGGAGAAAAACAGCCATGGCGGAGAATTGAAATCAAGTTACTGAGAATGTCTATAGAAATAGGCAGGCGAGCAGAAGAAGGAGCCGGAGAGCACTTGGAAATTCCTCGTAAAAGGAGACGAACCTCTGGAATTGATAATAGAGTTGGGGAATTGATGGACATCAAGCGAAATTGATGCTGAATTCCTGACAAATATAGTCTGATTGTAGCTGGTGCCAGATGTAGAGAGTCCTTTGCATGCACTATGAACGCCATGATCCAGTCCTGGTTGAATGGAGTAGGATTAATCCTGCTTTGTAAACAGAAAGTTACATAACATGCCCAACCTGTAGAGTACGAGGATCTGGTAGATGGGGCAAGTGCTGATGCCATGTAATCTTGAGCTGAAATAAGAAGTTTATTAATAGTTGGATTTAGTTGAAAATCAGCTGATTGAACTGTGGCGTTGCTGCTGGATATTGCAGAGCTGTAGGCAGTAAACTGTGGAATTTGGAAATCTGTAAACGAGAAAGAGCATCAGCTGCATTATTAAAAATGCCCGGTAGGTGGCGAGCTTGTATTAAGAAATTATTAGAGACTGAAATCCATACTAGCCGACGCAGCAATTGCATTATAAGAGGGAAGAGGAACGACCTTTATTTATAATATGCACTGTAGTTGAATTATCACAGTAAAATAGTATTGATTTCTTAGACCAGAGATGACCCCATAGCTGGGCAGCTGCTACTATTGGGTATATCTCTAGCAGAGCTGTGGATTTTAGATGAGGAGATATGTTCTCGATTTCCTCAGGCCATGTACTGCAAAACCATTTATTGTTAAATAGACCTCCGAATCCCAGAGATGAGGCATCAGTAAATAAAGCCATATCGTGTGGAGCTGACATGAAATCATCATAAAACATAGAGAGACCGTTCCAGTGCTGAATAAGCGCAGACCACATTTTAATGTCTTTCCTAGCTTCTGAAGAGATATTTATATAGGAGTTCAGATTTTTGCTGTTGATGCCAGCGCTAGCAGTCGAGATATAAACGTCCTCCCCTGTGGAATGATACGTATTGCGAAGTTAAAGTAACCCAGCAATGAAAGCAGTGCTCGTTTTTAATTGTTTTACTGATCTGAAATTCCTGAATGAGATAACGAATATGGTTAAGTTTAGACTCAGGCAGGCTGGCTTCAAACTTTTCTGTATCTAGAATGATTCCAAGGAATTCCAAAGAATGAAGGGGACCGATTGATTTCTCTTCTGAAAGCGGAACGCCAACTTCAGAAAATAAGCTTTTAAGATTGGAAATCGCTTCTGCTGGTGCATCTGAAGGAGGAGAAATTACTAAAAATCGTCCAGCAAGTGGAGCAAGAATGGGACATGATAGACATTAAGAAGAATCCAGCATAATGCTTCCGACAGGGTATCAAATATCTTCGGGCTACTGCGGCAGCCGAAAGTCAATTGGGTGGCAAAATAAAACTTTCCTTCCCAGCATATACCAAACAGGTGACGGAGAGAAGGATGGATTGGCATTACTTTAAATGCGCCTGATATATCCGCTTTTGCTAACCAGGAACCACGACCTGCTAATTTAATTGAATGTATTGCATCTGCAATAGTGATGTAATGCAGGGAAAATTGATCTTGGGGAATTAATGAGTTAATGCTGCTGGTGCTTGACCCCGTGGTGCTGATAAATCAATAATGAGACGCTTTTTCCTGACATTTTCCTCGTGGCAATGCCGATAGGATTAATTCTATATATTGGAAAAGGAGGAGCTAGAAATGGACCGACTATAAATCCTTTTTAATTTCTTTCTCGATGAGAGACTGCACTGATTGTGGATCTTGAGTCGCTGAATAAAGATTTTTGCTTTTGAACGAGGAAGAAGGAATTTGAGTAAGACCGGTTGAAAAACCATTTTTAATCCGTCTATCAGGTAATTAATTAAGTTACTGTCAGGATGATTCTGTAATTTACTTGATAACGCCGGGATGTTTATAGGAGTAAAGACTGTGAGCATCGGGGAAAGTCACTTGCGTTTTAAAGGGCAGATTGAATTAGAGTGAGCGTCTCCGCAATTGCTGCACATGTGTATAAAATTGCATTGCCTATTCGAACAGAAGCCAGTATTGAAATTGTTGCAGATTTGTCTTCCTCCTGAAAATCTAATACTGCGCCCGTATTTGTCTTTCCTTGTAGACTGATCGAGGGAGCTGAAGAATGTATAGGATTAGGTACTGAAGATCTGTATGAATTAGCGGCTAAACTGGGTGCTTTAGAAGTTGATGCAATTGCGGCTTTAGGGCAGAGGGATGTTGTGTGAGCTGTTGAAGCGCAGATCCCACATGCTAGCTCTCAGACCACCAAAAATTCTATTAAATAGATCTGTGTCCGGTTTAGCCCAATTGATGATGTGATTATCTGCTGCCAATATCGCTGCTGCTTTTGCAGAGAATGATTTATGATACTCAAAAACATAGTCCCCCGTATCTGACAGACAGCTCCACGATATAGTATTCGTAGGAGTCCAATTCAGCTCTGCGGTTAGGATATACCGAGCATAGCACATCTCTGAATATGGAGAACGCAAGGACAAATTCCCCTAATGTAAGATTTTTAATCAGTCTGGGATCTCTGGATTTTAGAGTTACTGCCAAATCTCCACAATCCACTACTCTATGATCCAAGAATTCGAAGTCGTCATCAATAGAGAAACAAGATTAATGTCCTTACCTTCGAGAATGTTACGCCTGATTCGTGGAGATATAGTGTGACGCCTAGCTGCAGTTGGAGAGGAGGATCCGTATGTAGATGCAGTAGCGAGGTTGAATTGTGGAGGATCTGCTTCGCTGGCTGAAATTGGGGCTGGACCAGAAGAAGCTGTAGGTGGCGCTGCAGTGTTTGATGCTGGAATTAATGACAGCGCTGAAGATTGTTTTCCTGTTCCATAATAGACACCCTTTTATTTAGATCCGATAGTTGAGAACTGACCGAAGATAGAGTATCGGAAAATGGCTGCATAAATGATTTTATCTCTCTAAATATTTGCGAATGTTGGATTTCAATGGCTGGCTGCTGATTAGCGGTGCTAGTTGTGGGGGTGGTTAGATCCGGAATAGACTGCCTGCTGTCTGTTTTAGGATGCTGAATGGCTGGGCGGCTGATTATGTTTTTCGGAGGAAAAACTGGTTCTGCTGATACTGAATTGCAATAGAGAATGAAAAGAGACTCTCTATCACTCCCTGCCGGAATCGCATTACCGCTTTTAAGGAGGGTTTTATCAATTTATTCATGGGCCAGTCCTTCCAAAACAATCGATCCGAGGGCGCCCTGAGGCCGAAGTCGCTTGGATCGGCGCAGATTCGATGTTTGGGTGGCAGGAACGGTAGGCAATATTTGAACTGGAACCTGATCGGGAGCCTGATCAGATGTAACTGAAATGCCAGAAGGGGAGAAAAACGGAGACTGGATGGGCCCTGGATTGAAGCTGGAGAAGAATGATCTGGTAATGACAGAAAATCCTGGGAATCCTCTGAATCCGATGACAACTGCTGTAAGTACTCCATTGTTGAAGTATACAAAAGTTGATGGGTCTTGAAATCGCTTAGGTTTTTGCCAAAACGAAAAACACAAGACAGATAGGTAGAGGTGACTAATGTTTAAATAAGGTAGATTTAATTGATGACAGCAGATGATAGGTTGTTGGTGCCTAGCTCCTCCCCCTGAACCCCACCTATAGGTTAACATTTAATAGTTTAAAAAATTAAACAACGGGTGTATTTATTTTCTTTATATTGGCATCTCAAAACATGTTAAATGTTGAAAAATCCTGATTTAAATATAGACCAGCTATTAGTATTACCATTTTAACGTGATAAACACAATCAGAATGATCAAACAAATAATAAGATTTTTTTTTTTTTTTTTTTGAATGGCGCTATCACAACCTGAACAATTACTGTGCTATCCTGCTGAGCACACCCAAAGCAGTTTGGAATTTAAAAAAAGGTGATACAATCGCAAAACAAGGACGATTTAAAAATGTTACTGTTTCTGAACGAGACAAAAAATGAAGGTTGTTTTTGCTCTACTTGTTTCCTCAGAATATGCACTAAACTACGGGTGAAATGTTTACTTCCGAGTGTGTTACCTTGTATTGTTCGTTTTGATTGCGAAGCATCTCATGGTTGTTTTTTCTGTTTATGTTTGATTTTTAATTAAGCAATTAGAAGGAGCAGCATATCTATCATTCTACCCATTCATATGTGGAATACGTGTATGCACTTGTCTTATGAAGATTTTTTTATTTTTATTTTTAATTTTATTTTTTTTAGTTTTTTTAGTTTTTCAGGAATGTTTTGCCGGTGTTGTGTAATATTCTTTATCCCATAAAATTCTGCATCAACTGCTTATTGTACTATATATGCAAATTGGTGGTCTGGCGATTCGTCTTCCGCACTTTCGCCACGGTCTGTCCCGAAGTGAACACTTTTTTCTAACGTTAAGGTTATGTTAAAAGGGTGAGGGTTAGTCTATATTTGCATTGTTAGGGTACAATGTTTTTTACTAATGAAAAACTAGTTGATTGCATATATAGTACAATAGCAGGGGATGCAGAATATTACACAATACCAGTCATCCGTACCAGGCTGTACAGGCTTGCTTTCACCTCTGGCTAATAAATGGCATTGCTCACATTTTCTAAAAGAAAAGAAGAACCCAATTACAAGTTTTTCTAGGAACCAATTAAGCACACAAACAAACACATAATAAAATCAGTGCATGCACATACAGGTGGCCCTCATAATTACATAATGATCACTCAGTACCTGAAAAGTATGTATCAGAATAGTGAAATGAAACATCAATAGAAGACAGGCATTAACAATACAGAGCAATACCATATGATATTGTGTATACATCTCTTTATATTTTTTAACAATGTTTAACAATCAAGAAGCTGTGTTGAGTTTAGGTTTTACACTTGCTAGAATCATTACTTACATGTTGCAACTGCAGCACGCATCCCATGAAGACCTGAAATCAACCTGAAGGCAAGCACCTGAGGAAGCAATATTTATTGTAGAACAGCTCAACAGAGGTCATTTAAACATGGGGTTTTCTTTCAATCAAACCAGAAATAGCTTTGCTTACTGTATAACAAGCACACCAGTAACACGCCATCTACATGCCTCCCCATGGCATCGGATACAGAATTAGAGCTACGTCAACAGCATGAACACATGACAAATAGATGTACTGAACAAATGGACAGAATTGCATCTCCATATTCATATCCCCAGATTCTGATGCTCCAAATGATGTGTGCATATATATATATATATATATATATATATATATATATATATATATATATATATATACAGTACTGTGCAAAAGTTTTAGGCAGGTGTGAAAAAATGCTGTAAAGTAAGAATGCTTTCAAAAATAGACATGTTAATAGATTCTATTTATCAATTAACTAAATGCAAAGTGAGTGAACAGAAGAAAAATCTACATCAAATCCATATTTGGTGTGACCACCCTTTGCCTTCAAAACAGCATCAATTCTTCTAGGTACACTTGCACAAAGTCAGGGATTTTGTAGGCATATAGTCAGGTGTATGATTAAACAATTATACCAAACAGGTGCTAATGATTATCAATTCAATATGTAGGTTGAAACACAATCATTAACTGAAACAGAAACAGCTGTGTAGGAGGAATAAAAGTGGGTGAGGAACAGCCAAACTCAGCTAACAAGGTGAGGTTGCTGAAGACAGTTTACTGTCAAAAGTCATACACCATGGCAAGACTGAGCACAGCAACAAGACACAAGGTAGTTATACTGCATCAGCAAGGTCTCTCCCAGGCAGAAATTTCAAGGCAGACAGGGGTTTCCAGATGTGCTGTCCAAGCTCTTTTGAAGAAGCACAAAGGCAACGTTGAGGACTGTAGACGCAGTGGTCGGCCAAGGAAACTTACTGCAGCAGATGAAAGACACATCATGCTTACTTCCTTCGCAATCGAAGATGTCCAGCAGTGCCATCAGCTCAGAATTGGCAGAAAACAGTGGGACCCTGGTACACCCATCTACTGTCCGGAGAAGTCTGGTCAGAAGTGGCCTTCATGGAAGACTTGCGGCCAAAAGCCATACCTCCGGCGTGGAAACAAGGCCAAGCGACTCAACTATGCACGAAAACACAGGAACTGGGGTGCAGAAAAATGGCAGCAGGTGCTCTGGACTGATGAGTCAAAATTTGAAATATTTGGCTGTAGCAGAAGGCAGTTTGTTTGCCGAAGGGCTGGAGAGCGACACGAATGAGTGTCTGCAGGCAACAGTGAAGCATGGTGGAGGTTCCTTGCAAGTTTGGGGCTGCATTTCTGCAAATGGAGTTGGGGATTTGGTCAGAATTAATGGTCTCCTCAATGCTGAGAAGTACAGGCAGATACTTATCCATCATGCAATACCATCAGGGAGGCATCTGATTGGCCCCAAATTTATTCTGCAGCATGACAACGACCCCAAACATACAGCGAAAGTCATTAAGAACTATCTTCAGCGTAAAGAAGAACAAGGAGTCCTGAAGTGATGGTATGGCCCCACAGAGCCCTGATCTCAACATCATCGAGTCTGACTGGGATTACATGAAGAGAGAGAAGCAACTGAGGCTGCCTAAATCCACAGAAGAACTGTGGTTAGTTCTCCAAGATGTTTGGGCCAACCTACCTGCCGAGTTCCTTCAAAAACTGTGTGCAAGTGTACCTAGAAGAATTGATGCTGTTTTGAAGGCAAAGGGTGGTCACACCAAATATTGATTTGATGTAGATTTTTCTTCTGTTCACTCACTTTGCATTTTGTTAATTGATAAATATAAACTATTAACATGTCTATTTTTGAAAGCATTCTTACTTTACAGCATTTTTTCACACCTGCCTAAAACTTTGCACAGTACTGTATATATATATATATATATATATATATATATATATATATATATATATATATATATATATGTTAAAATATGCATGTCAGTGACATTCTTCCCCTGCCACAGCTGTAAATACAAAATGAAAGCACCATGAAAAATAGATCATCAGGTCAAAAATGTAAGCTTGGCATACAGTCAAATGCCTGCATGTGCCTGTGGCAATGTGGCCACGCCCTTGTGCGTAGTTTGTGTTATATGTTGTATGTTACGTGTTGTGTGTAAATGTTGGTGTATAGTCCTTGGTACACGGGATATAAGCGGGTCTGTGTTTCACGTGTGTTTAAAGATGTAATTGTATTTAGGCACGGGATTGCACATCACTTCACGTGCATTTAAAGTATTTAATATGTGAGCACGAGGTTGCACGTAATTAATTCACGTGCTGGGATTCAAGTGAAAAATTAATTAGTAATTGAATCCCAGCACAACAGTATAAATAGATGCACGTTTCATTCACTCGGGGTTGGGTGTTCGAGAGTGGAGAACGGGTGAGAGAGGAGAACGTAAAATAAAGGGGAATAATAATAATAATAATAATAATAATAATAATAATAATAATAATAATAAGTGTTTTGTACGCACCGTGTTTGTTTGTCTCCGTGCACCGTTTTGTTTAGTGATAGTCCGTTTTGTTTATCTCTTTTATTTTGGCGAATGTGCCGTGTCCTGTGTGTTTTGTGTTCAAACCTTTTATTTTCTGTGCTGTTTAATTATTAAATGCTGAGCGCGATCACCAAAACCCCAAGTCTCTGTCTGTTCTGTGTTGCTCCCGGTCTCTAGTCTGACGTCACTCACTGCTGCCGTCTTTGTGACAGTGCCCCACTGGTGTTGATACCCTCACTAACTAGAGAATGTGTAGAGGATTGTAGCATAACTCATTTTTCTTTCTCAAACTTAACCTTTTGGGTTGCCATATGCCCCCTCTGAAACAACTGTACCAACTGGAAGTTAGTAAATGGAAAGCATGCACACCCCCTAGTGGTTGTTTTTCAAACCTCCTCACCCTTCTTAGATGTGGTTGAAAAAGTACAGTATATTTGTGCTGGAATAGCGGAATGAGAACCAACCTTTAGAGTTGACAACAAAACAAACAAAAAAACAAATTCAGTGCAGAGGAGGTTCATAAAAGATTGGTGACAGGGATGGATCTGTTTTGGAGAGCTGGTATACCGAAGAGAAGGGACTTTGTAGGACGAGGTTCTTTATTGGAAACATAAGCATATCATTTTTTCTCTTTATATATTATTTTGAAATTATAATTGTTACTGTTTAGTTTTTATTTATTTATTTATATTTCTTATTTTTTGAAGTAATAAAATAGGCTACGTGCGTCTATGGCATTATTCGTTGCATAGCTGGTGACAATGCGCAATGCACAGCGTTACCATTCAGGCATTTCCATGATAAAGTGAGCCGCCTAGCCCCTTTTAAAAACAGCACTGCCAAAAAATGAGCTCCGGGAGACACAGAGTCAATTTTGACGTGGAACACAGATATAGCAGCCAGGTACACCTTCAACATAGAGGGGGATTTACCCTCCTCTAGGAGGCCCTGTAGAAACTGCAAAACAACCGACATGGGGCAGGAGGTGCGGTCATGGTCTCTCACAAAGCACCACTCCTGGAAAATCCTCCTTTTATAAGAATACTGAGACCTCGCTGAAGAGGCTCTAGCATTCTGTAGTGTGGCTATAACGGAGTCTGAGAGTCCAAGGGCACTCAGACGCTCCTGTTCAGGGGCCAGACCCACAGCTGAAGTAACACAGGGTCCGGGTGCCACAGATGACCCTGAGCCTGACTGAGAAGGTCCCTGTGTAGCGGGATCCGCCACGGCTGTCCCTGAATGAGCTGGCTTAGAGCGGCAAACCATATCCTCCTGGGCCAGTGCGGCGTAACCAGGAGGACTCTCATGCCCTCGCTCTGTACCTTCTCCAGGAAGGACGGGATCAGCGCTAGAGGGGGGGAAGGCTTACAGCAAGCCCTGAGGCCAGCTGTGGGCTAGGGCATCAATTCCCAGAGGGCCCCTGCCTCTCTGAATCGAGAACTACAGAGGGTAATGTGTGAACTCCTCTGAGGCAAACAGGTCAACTGTCGCGCTGCTGAACCTGTGCCAAATCATGGCTACCACCTGGGGATGCAGGCGCCATTCGGCATGCTGAGGAGCCCCCCTCGACAGCAGGTCTGCTGCCTGGTTCAAAACACCCGGCAGGTGGACTGCCCTGAGGGGCAGAAAAAGCGGTTGTGCCCAGGTGAGCAACTGGAACGCCGCTTGGTGCAACCCCGGGGACCCTAACTCCCCCTGGCGATTGACATAGGCCACATATGGACAGTGGTATTGTCCGGGTGCACTAGTACATGCCTGCCCTGCAGCACTGATTGAAAATGGTGCAGGGCCAGGTGCACTGCCCTCAGTTCCAGTGCATTGATGTGGGCGGACTGCCACCTGCCAGTCCACTCCCCACGGGTCCCCCTGCTGTTCCAAACCGCCCCCCAACCGAGGTTGGAGGCGTCTGTGGTCAGTACCTCTCTCCAGTATATTACACCCATAGTTACTCCTTCACTGAAGAGGTGAGGATTCTTCCACCAGCGTAGGGCACGCCAGCATGACCGAGACACTGTCAGCCGGCAGTGTCTGTCTTGGGCTGGGTGAACTACTTGGGCATTGAGCCATGCCTGCAAGGGGCACATATGGAGGAGACCGAGAGGGAGGACAGAGGAGGCTGCGGCCAGCAGACCTAGCAACCGTTGGCACAGCACCACCTGCACTGATTGTCTGAGATGAAAAAGGGACAGACAGGCTTGTAATGCGCTTACCCTGTCGGCCGACAGGGAAGCGAGCATGGAGCGGTAATCCAGCCGGAACCCCAGGAAAACCTGTCACTTGCGCCGGTAAGATGCTCCATCACTACAGCCGTGTGAGGCATGGCTTGCTCCCGCGACTGGCCACAGATGAGCCAGTCGTCCAAGTAATTGAGGACCCTGACCCCCTGCAGCCGCAGGGGTGCCAGAACTGCGTCCATGCACTTGGAGAAAGTCCTGGGAGCAAGAGACAGACCGAATGGCAGAACACAGAACTCGTACACACTGCCCCGAAAGGTGAAGCGGAGGTACTTTCTGTGGTCAGGGCGTGTCGGGATGTAGAAGTATCCCGGAGGTCCACGGTCGCAAACCAGTCGCCCGCCGGTCGGACTAGAGAATGTGACGGGTAGTTAGCATCATAAACTTCCTCTCGTTCAGGAATATGTTCAGGCCTCTGAGATCCAAAATGGGACGGAGCCTGCTGTCCCGCTTTGGTACCAGAAAATACCTTGAGTGAAAACCCTCCTGTTGACATGGGGGTTCTTCAAGGCAAATTAGCGCATTGTGCGTAAAGCATCCAATTCATACGCTAGGGCAGAGGCCTGTGCGGGTCGGACACCAGAGTGTTCATGAGCCCCTGGAAGGGAGGAGGTCCAGCTCGAAACTGGAGTGAGTAGCTGGGTGGGCGGTTGCAAGCACCCACGCGTCGGTGGTGTATTGCCTCCATGCCAGAAGGTGGTGCTGGCTGAGCGGGTGCAGGGCCTGAGGCCGGAGCCCGTCAGGGTTGCTGCTGTTGCTGAGCCTGCTAGGCTGTGTTCAGCTGGCGCTGCCTCTGTTGAGGCGCTGCTGGGGTCTCTGCCGGGCACTGCCCTCCGCTCCCGAGGGTCGGTTGTGGGGGTACTGCCTGCTTGGCCCAGGTGGAGCAGCCACCGGGACAGTGCGCACAATGGTCTGTGGTGCAGCAGCTTTGGGTCTCCATTGCTGTTGCCCCTGGTGCTGGGTATGTGTGGGTCGCGGTAGCAGCTCTGCAAGCTGCTTTGATGACTCCCTCACACGGTGAGACTGCTGCAGCACTCTTCCACAGCTGGCCCGAAGGTGTAGCTGGGGGAGTTGGGCGCGTTGAGCAGGGATGCTTTGTCCGCATCTGAGACACTGCCCTGGGAGAGCCAAAGCTGGCGTCGTGCTACCACAAGGGATCCCAGGTTACATCTGATAGCTTGGCCACTGTGCTGAGCTATGCAGAGCTGCTGGTCATTCACCAGCCTCAACTCATTAATAAAATGAGGAGGTGGCTGGGCAGGCAGGTCTGGTCGTTCTTTTTCTACTTAGTAATCTCTGAAATTGTCCTGGAATTTGTAGCTAATCGCTTTTGACAAAAATTGTGGTCAAGTCAGCCCTTAAAGTCGCTAGATTTAGCAATAAATTTGCTTTGGCAACACTGTGTGTAATATGATTGGCTGCAGAGTTAAAAAAAATAAATAAAATACTTTCCCGTTCTTGTTTTTCTGTCTTCCACTCTGTCACTGTACAAGTGTAATCATCATTTTATTTATATTTGGTGATATTAAAAACTATATATATATATATATTTTGGACAAATGTCCATTTAAAGTTTTTTTTTTAAACAAGATTGTAATTAATTTCTTATTACAGTTCAAACACCGTCACATCCATAACGCTGTACTATTAAAATATTAAAAACCTGATATATTAATTCATCTGATGTTGGGGAACAGACTTTTGAGAACATGTAAAGTGACCCAGCAATGCTTGTCCATTTCTGCCACATCCATAATGTGGACAAAAAAATAAAAAATTGAGACTTTGAACCATGGAATTTTAACAGGACACAGTTTAAAAAGCACTTTGTCTAAATAGGCTATAATATTTCTTTAATTCATTGAAGGAGCCATTGTGTATGGTAACAAAGTTAAATTTTGTATGTAAATGTCACATCCATAACGCTAGAATTGCACATTGTCTTGTTTGTTTCCAGGTTATAAGATCAATATTTTGAGTATAGTAGAAATCTTTTAGCTATTCTTCTGATGTGTGAATGTGTGTGTGTGAAAAGTATTTTTATTTTATGCTTGCTTGCTTACTGAAAAAACACACTTCTCAAATCTGCTGCAGCTTGTAAATACAAATTTTGAGTGTAGTAGACGTATTTTAGCTATTTTCTAATGTGTGAATGAGGGTGTGTGTGCAAAAGTATGTGTGTGTGTCTTGTTTACTGAAGACACACTTCACTGCAGCTTGTAAGCTGATCTTGGTGTTGAGTTACAGGCCCTGGTGAGTGATGATGTAATCATTTTGTTTACAAAGCCTCTGGCTACAGCAGGTGACTGTGTATGTACATGAGCTAGCTGGACTGTGTCTTAGCTTGGCATGCCTTTTTACACAAGATGGTAAAATATAATATTGTGTATAGCATTTTACCAGTTTGTGCCCTTTCATTTGATGTAAGACACTTGCATGTCACCCCTACAGTTATCGTGTTATGGAGCACAAATCTGAAAACAGGCGAAAATGGGCCCGGACCTTAAAGAGTTAAATAGGTAAATTATTATCAATCTGAAAATGAAATCTACTTCATTTGAATTGGATTTAAGATGTTAAGCCACTGCAGACTCTGTCATATGTTGTAATTACCGATTTATACTGTACTGGTAATGAAATTCAGCATGAATTCATGCACATGTCGGGATAGGGTGAAAGGAGAAAGTGAATAAAGTATAAAAGAAAGCAATAGTAAAAGAAGAAACAGATATTAAGCTTCCATTTAGTATTAATGAGTTGTATTTAATGGTAGAAAAGCACGTAATGCCGAAATGTCAAGAAAGGGATGGTACTGTATACTTAGTGTTCCGCCTTTTCAGGTTTATTCCGAATTTTACCAAAAATTACAGGATTTTTTTTTAACTTGATGTTGGTTTTACTGATTTATACCCGATTTTTGTTTATTATTCAATATCATTCCAGTACTATTTTCTAGGAAATACACAATAATTTGATTAAAATGCTGTTTTATTTTGACTCTGACATTGTAATAAGCAGCCCTAAACTGTATCCCAGGATACAGCAGATATTTAGACGTCAGAGGATCAAATAAAATCAAAAAGTTCAGCTGTGGTTCTGTGTCACTTCACAAACACACTATCACCTGATTATGTTGGCCAATCAAAGTCTGATTATTGTGGCAATTGCTGGGCTTAGTAACTACTAGCTCGATCAAAAACTAAATTGAAATATTTACACGAAAATTTAATATTTTTAGTGGATGAGGAAAGGGGAGAAAACGTAAATCAATTTATGAATATTCAAAAGAAAACAAATGTTTTGAAGTATACAAAAAGCAAAAATAGCAGAAGTGGGTCAGATGCATAGCGCTGCAAATACTGCTGCACTGAGGTACATGTTCGCGCTGACAATAAAAGAACATACTGAAAAATAAGTGACACATTAAACTAAAACAAGAAAGTGAACTAAGAGACAAGCAATCCATATATGCGGCTTTTACACACACTTTAATAAAAGAGAGCGCAGAATGACTGTGTTGATGAGTTTGTCAGACGCTGTGCTTTGCTGGACAGCCACTGTTGCAGAGGTATGTATCGGTGACTTTGTGTGAAAGTACTGTCTGTCCATCAGCTAAAACACTGCCTAACGCCAACAATCTTAATGGTAAATATTTGACAGAAAATGGTGATGCTTTAGTAAACTTACATGGAATGCACTGATGGAAATGTCCAGTGTGATTTTTGACGCGTCTTCCAAGACTTGCACCACCCAGTTCTGTCAATTTTATTTTATTTTTATGATTTCAAGGTGAATAAACCTGGCTTGTTTTGTGCTGATGTCATGTTCATACCTTCTGTAGATACTGTTTCCATCAGCACAGCGACTGCCCAAACGTTTGCAAAGTACCAGCTAACTTGGGATAATGTGGCTTTGACTTGCACAGATTGTGCTTTATCAGACATGCCAGGGACATTAAACCTAATGAGAAACCAGAACTGCTACACATCATATTCCACATGTAAAGTGTGGATACTGAAATCCCCTGATTTTTACTGATGTTTCAATTAAAACTATTTTCCCGATTTTATTCCTATTTTGAAAAATAAAGTTAAAAAAGAAGGATGCTTTGGTTATTCAAGACAAATTATATTGAAACATTATAATTTAAATTACTAGCTTTGTAAAATAAAGAAGCATTCAGATGGTAAATGTGATAAGCTGAACACTTAATAAAATATAACAAATACAAGAGTGAGAGAATGGAAATGATAGCACAATTAGAGCTAGGAATAACATAAATATCTCTGGAAGGTATATACAGTCTTCACACACTTCTGAGACATGCATCTCCACTGACAATGCCTCAGAGGCATTGGGAGAGCAGGTGTGCACTGTAGAGGTTGTAATTACTAAGTGAAGCTTTTTAGACACAAAACAAGTCCATCTTTGCAGTGCAAGAGGAATTAATTATTATTGCATCTTTTATATCTGATTTGTTGTGGGGTTAAACAAGGCTCAAATTATGTACCTCTGTAAACTACTCTAGTGGAGATACCAGTGTAAATACATTTAAATAAACACATGTATATATAAATCAATGAATAAGTGTCTTTCACGTGCAAATAGCAAAATTGCTGACTGAATGCGAAGTACCTCGGACTGAAACATTATTCTTGAAAACTCCCATCTCTCCATCTGGTCTTAGAAGCTAGTGGCTGTGTCACCAAATGACAGATAAGTAAGCCAGCTCCACCTCCCTCTACTGTTTAAAGCAGACTCATAATGATATTGAAATGAATCTCAGGAACTACAATACACATGGTTCAAAGGTCACAGAAGGGTATGTTTGAAAACATCGAAACGTGAAACAGTCACAGTCAAACTGTGTTAAATTAAACAGACTTTAAGAAAAAGAGGCCCTAAATAAGCGAGGAGTTTAGAGTTGTAAATAATGCGGTTGTCAGTGCTTGTGCCATTCCCTCTAATTAAAGACCCTGTTCAGAAAGCTTTAACTAACATTATTTAAGGAGCAAGTACAAATGTCATGTCATAGATTTTATACATGTCTTACTTTTTCATTCTATATTCACTTTCATAAACTCAATTGAACAAATAAAATAATGATTAAAACATTTACATTTCTGTAGTTATTTACTGTTATATTACAAGCTATGAAAATTGACCTTCACAGCAAGCCTATACTTATTCTATAGACGGTGAGAGTCAGTGTGTTGTCAATTTTTCAGAACTAGGGATACTTGGAAGGAGATCACAACTCATTTAAATAGATCTAGAATAATGTATTCTGATATCTGCAACCATTACCATATATGAAAACCAGTGCAGGCAAACAGAGGGTCCTCATAATCACATAATAAGCACACAGAAAGTTAGAAATTATAGTCAAATGCAATTTGAAATGTATAGGAGGCAAGGATTGAATAATAAAAGTTTAATGAAGATTGGTACAAAATCAAGGCAGTATGCGTGTTACAGATGGACATGTGGGTCAGTTAAATAGTTTAATGAAATGTATAATTTTAATTTTAGTAATACTTACCATGTCATACTAGATACTGTACTTTATAGAAAAACTGATTGCATTGATAACACACCGGACGTGATGAGACAAGTGAATATGTCGTACGACACACCGCACCACGACAAAAACATGTATTTTTGATACACTGCTTGCGATGCGATGGGCGACACTGAAACGACACAGAAGCGATGTGAAAAAAACAGGATTGGTGTCTACAGCCCGGAACAGACCTTTGCGCTGCGGCACCGCGGGGCATTTTCACAGAGTGATACTGCTAGTCCGCACCAGGTTACTGTAGTGCAATGCAGATATTAAGACCAGTAATGCTGCTGTAGTTACAGACTTCCGTCAGTAGAGTGCGATAGCAGCTCTATCACACAGTGCTAGAGATTGGGAGATTGGGGTACACTCACCTTGGATTAGCCTTAACAAAGAGACACCAGGGTGAATGCAGTAATGTTTAGATGGCTGTGTGGAGCTGTAAAGTTCACAAGAACTTTTCTTTTACTTTTGCAGAAAAACAATAAAATAAATATGGCACACATGAATGACAATTGTTCGCGCCTCATTAAAAGTGTGTAACAGAAGCACACATAGATTTTGAGCTGCTTAAATTCTGCAAAGCAAAGTCACATGTCTGGAATCATTTCCTAATAAATAAAACAAACTAAAAAGGATGGCTGTATCGCATCAAACATTGCGACTCGTTGTTTATGCAAGGCTGAAGTAAAATATGCTGGCGGTGTCACGGCAAAGTTCACCCTCCCTTTAGTCCTAAGCGAGTCATGTGACGATTTCGTTTCGCAATTCAGAGTGAACAGAGTAAAAACAAAAATATATTTGAGTTTTTTATTGGCATTTAATCATAATGTGAATACTTTTCTTGCTTTTGTTCTTTACCATCTCTGGATACTTTACATTACATTGATCTGCATGCGATTAAATACATAACCTTTACAGTGAAAAAAATAAAACATAAAATATGATTAATTACTGTGGTTGGGTGTGGGGAGTGTATAAACAAGACACACAACAGTCCAGGGCTTTCTGTGCAACCCAAAGCTTTATCGGTGTATTTTGTGCACGTATTTACATTACAGTGATTATTTACATTGGTGACATGGGAGTGGTGCATACAGGCATTCACAATTTCTGCCCCGCAGTCCGCCTTCTGATTCCCTCTTGCCTGATAGTAAACTGGGCTCCCCAGCCTTTCCACCGCAGGTTCAAGAGCTAAGCCAGATGGCGGGAAACAACTCCAAGCTCACATCGATGGGGGACCTCGAGCCTGGTCCCAGAACCCCAGCAAAACCAACCGTGCCCAGCAGCCACAGCCAGGAGGGGCCCAGCTCCCCAGAAGCAGCTGACTGCATGCTGCACCCTGCGCCAGCCTGCCGAGCCCAGCTGTAATCATGGGGAGAACAACGGTTGGTGACATCTGGGCCTCCCTAGTGGACACCAGGTCGAGCATGACACTGTTGTGGCCCGATATCTTCCAACGAACAGCCAGGAGACAGCAGGCTCGTCTGGAGCCCACCACGGCCAACTTTACGGAGGGCCTGCACTCCATGTGAGGTGCTACACCGGCTGGAAGCGGCCGGCTTGAAACTCCATCCAGACAAGTGCCGCTTCATGGAAGGTCAGCACTGTCTGGGACTGGCCTGTCCCAGTAGAGCAATGTCAGCTACGAGGGTTCCTGAGCCTTTCCTCCTATTACCGCCTCTTTGCTGCCCACTTGACACCATCTCGGCCCCCTCCACCAGTTCCTGTGGAAGGAGGAGCCGTTTAACTGGACTGAGGCTTGTCAAAGTGCTTTTGGCAGCCTGTGAGAAGTGCTAACCCAGGCGCCTATGCTGCTGCCCCTGATCCAGCTCGCCCATTCCTACTTGACACTGAGGCCAGCAACGAGGGATTGGAGCAGTCCTGTCACTGCAGTGGCCAGACGGAGAGTGGGTAGTGGTTTACTTCAGCCGGTCCCTGAGCAAAGCGGAAAGCCAGAATTGTGTGACGCGACAAGAACTGCTCGCCACTACCTCTGTGGGCTGCCCTTCATCGTCCGGACCAACCACTCCACACTCCAGTGGCTGCTGACTTTCCAAGAACCAGAGGGGCAGGTGGCGTACTGGATCATGCAACTGTAGCCATTCAATTATCAGATCCAACACCGGACCAACCCACTGTCCTAAAGTTGCAGCTGAAGATTCCATATCAGTATATTCTGACGAAACCTACTCAGTATAAAATCAGTATCCTGCAATAACAATGTCAACAAGCTTCCAGGGGAATTGTGGGCTTGTGAATTCAGTAAAAGATCACACTCACATTAATGCCTTTTCCATTTTATTTCATATTCAGGATACTCAAGTACTACAGCTGCTGTAATGCAAATCAGCAAAAGTGCTAACTATGTTTCCAGGGGGAACATAGCCAGTGTACTAGAAATAGTGCTGAATTAGCTTGAGGCCATATACATACTGAGTATGACCCATGGGTGTGCTCGTCCACAATAAATACAACCCTCTGACAATTATTTTCTTTGGGTTCCAAATTCTGGTTCAGTTCAGGTCTCCGCAGAGTGTTTTCTTGGATTTCAACAAACACGTAGGCTTTTTTCTTTTGTTTTGAATACTGTGTGTTAAATAAGTAATACATTTTTTCTGTTATTTTTTTATAGCATTACAGCACCGTATTTTGTTGTTTTCTTTCTATTGTGCATTGTCCATTTTTTTAATGCAGTCATAATATTATTCTAATGTGACCTTAGCATGTGCATTCTGATTCCGTGTAGTTATGCCTGTAACATAGTGCACATTGTGCTTATAGAATGGAACATGGAGTCCTATACTCTTAAGTGATGCATGTAAAGGCAATAAGTTACTATGCAGAGTAGTTATTATGCAGTTACTCTGTTGATAATGTAAGTTCAAATAAAACACGATCATCCATTGTAACTTGTATGCTTTTTCTTTCAGATACCCTGGATTACATTCTGGAAGATGGCACTTCAAAATGGAACAGCAGATAGAGTGACAGAATTCATCATAACAGGATTAGATGACATTGAACACCCCAAAGCTGTTGGGACGGTCATTTTGGTAGTTTACTCTCTCATTTTATTAGGGAGCTTGACCAATATTTGTTTTATTGCTCTAGACCAACGTCTCCACACACCAATGTACTTTTTCATTTGCACTCTGGCAGCTGTGGATATTTTGTACACCAGCAGTGTCAGTATAGTTTTGTTGAATATCCTTCTAGGTGAAGTAAAAAGAGTACCATATGGACCCTGTGTTGCCCAGTTGCTTGTATTTCATTTAGGGAGCACTATGGAACCCTTTGCCATTGCATTGATGGCTTATGATCGCTTAATTGCAATTTCCAATCCTTTGAGATATCACAGCATCCTTACAAAGACTCGTATATTAGTTTTGACAATAATTGCATGGATGTTAGGTTTTACTTGCTCAGGCTTGGTGGCAGGTATTGTTAATAGACTTCCTTACTGTCACTCAAATACCCTTAAATACAGTTTTTGTGAATATGCTGCTTTGGTAAGAGTTGCATGTGTCAATCCTGATGATTACTTCCTTTTAGCTTCCATTATTTCCTCGTTTGTATTATTTGGAAACTTTGTCCTTATTGCGTTCTCCTACTTGAAAATAATTTTAGCAGTGCTAAAAATCTCCTCTACAGCAGACAGAAAAAAAATGTTCAGCACTTGCTCCAGTCACTTGATTGTGGTTGCTTGCTTTTTTATTCCTAAATTTGTGCTTATAATTATCACACGAATTGGCTTGGTGTTAACGCTGTCCTCTCGCAATGGTTTAATCATTGGATCCACACTGGGTCCCTCACTTGTGAATCCTTTTGTATATTGCCTTAGAACAAAGGAACTAAGAAGCCGACTCTTAAAAATATTTAGCAAACAGTCTGTTATACCCAGTGAGTAAAACTACATTTCCAAAAAGTTTACTGTAGCACTCTGTATTTCTGTTGGATTAGAATGTGTTTTCACTTCCCAAAACTAACATGGGCAGCATTTTTTTCCCCAAAACATGCTTTTGATATATACTATATAAATCCAATACAGCTAATATTTTCAGCCCAGGCCTACAGCCTTCTTAAATGTTTTAATTTTATAACGATTTTTTAAATCATATTTGCACTACACCACATGAACTAGCTTCCTGTGTTGTTTTACATTGACTATTAAGTGTAACTGTTACAATATTTATGTCTAATAATACAATAATGTAATATATGTGTGTATTGTTTGCCCTGAAACCTAAACCTATTACCTCTTGTTTACAGAATATAATGTTTTACCTAACCCCCCAATGCTCACACGTAATAACTATCATCCCATTTCAGCAAATAGCCCCAAAGTGGAGGAGCTTCATGTTATCAAATTTGAATCCCTCTGGTATTAATTTTTTCTTATTATACAATGAATACATGATTTTTTTTTTATTTTTGGTATCTTAATTATATTATGATGTTATTGTGTTACCTCTGATTACTCTTCAATGAGTTGTTTCCTTGTATATAATGTGTGTATTTGTAATTTAAACCACTAACAACCTAGCTTTTGTAGACATTTCAACAAAATAGTATTATTGCAACAGTGTAAAGTATTTATTTGTAATTATTATTGTTTGTAATCGGCTGTGTTTGGGAAAGGTGAATAAATATATATTTTTCTCTCTGGAACTTGGAAGACTTTATTTATTTATTGCATTTATAGTGCACTTTTTACACAAGTATCGCAAAGCACTGTACAGTACATAGCAGAAAAAAGAACAAACCACAATACATTTGTATAGCATGTCACACATACAACTGCCACAGTCAGACCATTTAAATAACAGTGTACACATAATACAAAAGCAGCAATTTTAAAGTTACGTTGATGAAGTGAATCAGATTATTTAATTTGTAAGCAAGTGATATACAAATATTTTTTCACTCTTAACTTTGTTTTGATAATCACAAATAATGCCTCAGGGACAATGTAATCACCTTCCAGACTTCCTTGCAGTTTTCATTTACAAGAAAATAATACCTTCAAACTGCAGTATAAAAATAAATAAGTAGATAACTAAATAAAGAAATGAAAAATTCCTCAACAGTAAAAAACAATTCCAGACAATTTGTAGCTTCTAGACAAAGTGCACTGAATCAAACTTAATATAAATTTTTTTTTTTTGATAAAATAAACCTAAGGTAAGTAATAAAGTGCTGTTACCCACTTCATGGTGTGCTGTAAGACCATTTGCATTGTGTCTTCCAACACACATGGGCATGCTGTAAAAATGACCATACCACACACCCTGTTATAAGGTAGTGTTTATTTGATCTGTTGCTGGCATTTCTAACAGGTTAGTGAGTTAATATAATTTACTTGAAAATAAATATGCTGACTCCTGTAGTTAGAAATGTTTTATTGAACACCTATAGCAATGTATGTATTGCATCAAAACAGAATTTAAATTTTTTAAATAATTCATGAATAAGGCTCAGAAATACACAATGGGAACAGGAATTTAAAAAAAAAGGGAATACAATTACAATAAAGTAACATATTACAAAAAAAGCTGTCTCCTCATATCTTTTTCCTGCACTCATACCTGAGATTTGCAGTAAAAGAGAGGGCAGATCTGAGGAAACAACAAGGTATTCGTTTATAGGCCCAGCAATCCCCCAAGGCCTGCCTCCCAGCCACTCAGAGAGGGAAAGCCCACACACTCTCTTCTCCACCTCTCTGTGTCACTGCCATGACTGGCACGGGGCTGCCACCCTCTTCCTGCAGCATCGTGCATACGTCAGACGGCCAGCCCAGGTCTCCCCTGTTACACACAGGCATATTTTCTATGGTTTTGTGGGTCTAGGCATTTTTAAAATGTGTCCACAATTTGAAATTCTATTTTAAATCCCGTGAGCAAGAACAATCCTGCTTATCGAATTGCAATCTTGTTTAGAGATCTATGGACTCATGAGTCTCCAATAGAAATGTAAGAATTTGCTGCCACTCAGTAGTTGGGGTGGGTTTAAAGTATTCAGAACAAATCTGTAGTAATGGCTTTCTGCATGAGGTATTAATTATGTTATTAATTATAGGTTTTACATTATGTGTATGTGTGTGTCTTTTATAGCTAAGTTGTTTTTAATCATTATGTTTAAATTGTGCGTGAATGTGTTTTATAGTCATTTTAATGCAGTATTGTCCAAGTTTAGATTTCTCTCATTACATGTGGCTGACCCTGAGATGGAGGGAAGGTGCATTAAAAGACAAAATGGATGCACCATGCCACATTACACGTGGCTGACCCTGAGTTGGGGAGGTATTTTAAAAGACAAGATGGATGCACCCTGCTGAATGTAGCATGTTGTGGACCATGAGGTCAGAGAGCACCACTCCCTTTGCCACACAGAAAGTATGTGGTAGGCACGCCGTGTGTAATAAGAGAACAACTACCTCGATTATTGGACAGAAACCAGTCGGGTTGAAGGGGAGTCAACAATTGCTTACAAAGGTATAAATATCAAACATTGTAAAGTTTTGTCTTTTCATCTCTTTCGAATTGACTCCATGGATATCAGTGCTTTCTGATACAAACATATCATGCACTGAGCTGTACTGAGGCCTTGTCCAAAGTCAGTTTAAATCTCGTGCTTATATGATTGTATTGGAGGTATACCGTTCTTGTGTATAAAGTGTTTTTGAACCAAAAACCATTTGTCAGCTTATTTTTTTTCACTACAAATCAATGCTATCAGGAAGGATGGACTTTGTATAACTAACTGCACTGGGAAACGGGTGAAGTCAACGTAAATTGAGTAACCATTTTCAATATTTTTCTGATATACGCAGATTTCATTTATTTATTGTGACTGTTTTGTCTGTGTTTATCGGTTCAAACCAAAAAACCAGAACAGATTGCACCCAATAATTTATTGTTTGTAGAGTGAGTAAACATGTGTTAGTAAATATAGTATGTGTATTTTGACTCGGTTGGTATTTAATTTATTTAACCATAAAATATAGTAAGTTAACTGATTACAATGTCCCATTATTTTTTTTTGCCACTACACCCCTGCAGTTTTTTTTTCAATCAGGTATTTTCACTTCTTTAAAATAGCAATTAAACCAGTTAGCTTCTGAACCATTAATGTATGACTAGAGAATGTAACTTTTATAATATTTTCATATTATTAAGAATTATAAACCAACTCAGATATATGTCTGTGCTGGGAAAACACCCAGTTTATTTATATAATGCATGCATAAGACAATATAATGAAAATGCAGAAATCAAGACAAAACCAAAAATAGAACTCATTGATGTGTCATTACAGGACAGTGTCCATGGTCACAAAATAAACAGTCAATCACTGTAGATTTACAGAAGGACAACCATGCAACTACAAGGACCATGGAAAGAAACCTAACTATGAAAAACTACAACTCTAATTATAATCATTCTAATATTAGTATTAAATATATGATACCGTAATGAGAAACATATGGCAATTCATCTGTCATATGCCAACAGCACTAAAGAAAATGACAGCAAGCCATTAAAGAAGCTCACAAAAACATATTAGAGGTGAATTGTAATGTTATCTACTGCGTTTAAAAGGAACAGAATTATCAGAATATTTAAAAGATCACTAACCAAGGTTTTAAAATCCATTTTCTTATCTCTCAGTAGCATGTATTTATTATCACTGGTCACCCTGATAGTCTGTTAAAAGGATTTTGTTCTTTACTTGTATTTTATACTTGAAGTTGTAATTATGCAGATATTTCAAATTGAACACTATAGCTGAAAAGTTGGAGCAGTTTGTATTGTTTGAAATGTTTCTTCTCTTTTTATTAAGTTTGTCTTATGGCAGTGGGGTGTTGGTACAAGAGCAGTAGTATAGAATTTTACCAGATGTTCATAATGGTAATGCAGAGGCTGTTGGGTTCTTAAAACTCTTTATTGAATAATTCAATACACCTAGCTCTCTTGCCTAAACTAATCAATCCCCAAGCCCCCAGGCATAGCAAGTCAAATACTATTGAATTAACACAAGGAGCATATTAATAACCATACTAAACATTTCCAGTAATAATTCTTACAGTAGTTACAGAATCCTCAAGAGTGATGATTGGTTAATTAACTGGTAGCTTATAATGTGCACTACAGATAAAGTCGTGGTGGATAGATTACAACAATAACTGCAAAATAGAAACATGATATTACAGAAACTCTACCATTTCACTGACCTGATTGTCGCCATTTGGGTTTACAACAGACAACGAGCATTTTACTTGTCATCCTTGCATTTTTCTACTAAGGAAAGGCCATCTCTTCCACTGTAATGTTCTAAATATTTTCAAACACAGCATTCTATGCAATGGGCTTAGAAAGCACAAGGAAAGGCTTTATTGATTGAACTATGTGGAGACTTAAGCCTTGCTAATTACATTGTAATGTTTTTTTTTTTTACTGGCAACAGTTTGTAGAGCAGTTTCAGGGAAGAATTGGGGGGAAATATTTCTTGCAACTGGCCTTCAAATCTGTTTTGAATAGCTGCCCCAATGTTTTAGTCTGCCTGAAAAATACTGCTACTTTTGTAAGGCCTTATAAATGATTACATTTTTTCTTCAGTTTTTAGAGAATAAATAATTAGGTTTAGGAGAGTTGAAATGGTAGCTGACAATGAATGAATTAAAATTCTAGTATTTGAATGAATACTAGAGACCATTGATGCATTATATTTCAATGATATCGGCAGATAATATATTGTTACCTAGATTAATTACTAACCCAGCTATACCTATTGGAATGTTTTATGGTTATAGTGTCATGGTCAATGCTCAATACATTTGGCATCAAGGCACTTACTGGTGATTAACCAATGGTAAAACATATTGGAGGGAGGTGATTTGCATGGTTGTGTGGTCGAGACTGTTTGATTTAATGTTTTTCATTTCCTCTGTCAAACTACATGTATTTACATCAGACAACATTTTCTAAAAACTATTTACACCAGTTGAGATGTGAAATGTTGGTCTGTTGGTAAAAAGCAGCAGGTACAGGTTCCAGGCCCAGCAGCTGTGAAGCAGTGCAGTCAGCACATGGGAGGGGCACACATGCATGACATGCTTGTAGAGCTCTACAGGATTAACTTCAGGTCAAAGAGGTACGACCTGTATATCTTATTTCATATTGTTAACAGGTGTGTAGTCAGTGCACAGCTCAGAATAAATCACATGCCCCAACTTGCAGTGTTTGTGTTTGTGTAATTTTATGAATTGCTTAATATTCTGAGCCTTAGAAGTAAATGTGGGCTGGAAAGGGTTACATGTGAGGTACATGTTTTAAATGTTGATGCAGTTTTTAACAATGCAAATATTACAAAAAGGTGATGTGTTAATGGTATTGTTTTCCATAGCAGTGTCAAAAATAAACTGCTTGCAGCCTTAAGAAACTGGTGCAATAAAAATGAGTTCAATTCATCAAATATTCACACAATTGTATTTTTAATATTACACATATACAGGTCTACCAAGCTTCATAAATTGCATTATTAAATCAATTGTTAAAATAAGAAATTTTATACCTCAAGTAATTCAAGCAAATGCAAGTAACCAAACATTCACACAATTTTAATATAATATTACTGTCAGATGTTTACAGCATTGGTGAAAGGAACAATGATTAAACTGAATACAATTAAGTCAGTCACCGTTAAATAAAAACATTGCAGTTTGATTCAAGAACTGTTACACTCACAAGTCATCTCAGTATTACAGCCAATTCAAGACACACACAGATTTCTACAATATGTTATAATTTAAAGAATTGAACTTCTAATATTTACTTTCTGTAAGTATTTCACAGTTTCAACTTGCTTCACACATGGAGTAAATTGCAATCAATATAGATGTGTCTGTTAAAATATGTTGTAAAATGTAGGAGCTTCAGCCAACATGACTAAGAACCAAGGCAATAAAAACTAACACAACAGGTTATCATCTCACAAATCATCACTCATTCCAGTTACTGTATGTGAAGAACAAGTAAAGAAAAGGGTAGTGTTACACAAGAACATCAGCAGTAGGGACATTTTATCCATGAACTTTTTACAGTATATACCTATATTTTATTAAAATGTGGACATAATATGATATGTCATTAGGTGTACAAATTATGCCCTATTAATATCAACTTTTTACTTGAACAATTTTGTTTTTTTTATACAGCTTTTTAATCGATTCCATTATTTCTTCAGTTTTCAGGGTGTAAATAATGGGGTTCAAGAGAGGTGGAATGGTAGCAGACAATGAATTATTTAAGATTCTAACATTGGGATGAATACCAGAGACCATTGTTGCTGTATATGTCACTAATGTTGGTAAAAAAAATATTATAACCAAAATTAAATGGGAGGTACATGTTTTAAGAGCTTTTCTTTTGCCCTCTCTAGATGCAATTTTAAAAAGTTGAAATATAATGCATGCATACGATAATATAATGAGGACCATTGGTACAATTAAAAATAATGCAATCAAGAGTTTAGCAAAAATAGAATTGGTTGATGTGTCATTACAGGCCAGTATGAAAACAGGTCTATGGTCACAAAAATAACTGTCAATCACTGTAGATTTACAGAAGGACAGCCGTGCAACTAAAAGGACCATGACCAGCAACATAACTGAGAAAAATACCCAAACTACAACTATAATTATAACCATTCTAGCATTAGTATTAATTGTGTGATAATGCAATGGGAAACATATTGCAATTAATCTATCATATGCCAACAGCACTAGAGAAAGTGACTGCAATCCATTAAAAAAATGCTCAAAAAACATATTAGCAAGGCAGGCCTCGAACACAATAAACTGGGAGTTGAAAATGAATGTTTTAATTAGATTTGGGATTACCACAGTACTGCAACAGGTATCAACTACAGCTAAATGAAAAACAGCAACATATTTGGGGTTATGTAAACTTCGTTCTACACATATTATTAGCATTAAAAATGCATTGGCTAATATTGTTAAAACATAAACAACAGACAAGAATATAAAATAATAGTTTGCATACAACATATTAGAAAACCCATTAATATAAAACAGTGGTCTACCAGAGGTAACATTCACAGACATTGTTGTTGAATTGGGAGACATTGCAGAGAGTCAAAGATTCTTGAGGACCAGTATCTTCTCTTGGTCACCTAAAAATAAGAAGATGATTAGGAAGAAGCTGTTTCATTTCCAGACTATTCACAATACACTAATGAAGTGATGAATAAATAGAAGCCCACATGTATGATTACTTAAATATGTATATATTACAAGATTTATTGTAATGGTATCTACTGCATTTCAAGGAAAAGTATCAGAACTTTTAAAGGAACATTAGAAAATGGATCAGAGATTTCCTTTAACCTGATTGGTCATTACGAGCATCTTAATCTCTGGTAAAATGACCTTGAATGTTTAGTCACTGTTTCAAATAAATCTGAAAGCAAATACGTCAATACATTATTTGTATTTTTTTATCTTTTTTCTGCTTGAAGAAAAAAAATCTCTGTACACAGCGTCTGAATGTTGTCTGTCACTAAGATTGCTTCATCGCTGTCCAATATGTTCAACCTATCTTTTTAAATTTAGTATAGCAAATGAATGGCAATTGGGAATTGTGTTTGCCGTCAGCAGCAATACAGTAACCACAATAGCAACTAGTCTCTGGTTTCAATGACAAGTTGAAGAAATCCCACAACTGCGTGCAGAAACGTTATTTCAGCATATCACAGTAACAACACAGGACGGTGCTCTCTTCTCTAACAAAGCCAGGAAGGAGGCTTTGAATAAACTTAATGAACACACTGTGAACAAGTTCCTGAACAAACAGCATGATCACCATTAACACACAGACTACTAGATATTTTTAATTACTAAAATAATAAATGTTCAGACCTAATGGTAACCTAAATGCTGAAACTTACACACATATACAAACCTACACTCAAAACCAAATTAAAAAATAAAAAGGTTAGCTGAACTTTATTGTTTTACATGTTTTAGAAGCCATGTTTGCTTTTCTGTATGAGGTACCTGAACTGAAGAACAGCTCCATGTAAGTAAAAGATTTTGTTTTAGTATTGAGTATTTAGGCTATTGGAAATATCCACAACGCGACATAGTCCACCACTGGGATAATGAAGCCTGAGTGAAGGCTACTCCAGACCGCAGCCAGAATTCTGAGCAAACCGCATTGCTCATGGAATAGTGAGAAAATATTTTGCATTCATTAACAACAAAAACTAGAGCTGCATAAATTCACGAAAAAACAAACAAACAGAGAAACTGTAAACGTTAGTTTTGTAATGCATCTATTTTCTAAAAGCAATAGAACCCTCAGAAGAGAACTTTACAACCTGGTAAGGCCCTTCCCGTTATGTTAAATGCCCTTACCTTCGGGACATTAAACCAGACAGCAAAACCCACTTCTTCGGGTTCTATTGTTTAACAAAGGTTTTAAAATCGATTTTCTTACCTCTCAGTAGCTTTAATGTATTATCACTGGTCCCCCTTATATTCTGTTAAAGATATTTTGTTCTTTACTGGTAGTTTATACTTGAATGTGTAATATGCAGATATTTCAATGACAACACTATAGTTGAAATGTTGAAGCAGTCTGTACCCTGTTGATTGTTCCTTCTCTTTTTATTAAGTTTGTCTTGTTTTCCCAAAGGGGTGTGAGTGGGGTGTTTGTAAAGGATCATGCTAGTACTTATCATCCTCAAGAGTGATGACTGGTAAACTTTAATGAACTGGTAGTACAGTATAGAGAGTGAGAGAGACTCTCTGGATACAGTACAACAAAACTTACATAATTGTGGCCACTTGGGTTTACAACAGATACAGTGGCTCTCAAAAGTATTCACCCCCCTTGGACTTTTCCACATTTTGTTGTGTTACAACATGGAATCAAAATGGATTTAATTAGGAGTTTTTGCCACTGCTCAACACAAAAAAGTCCATAATGTCAAAGTGAAAAATAAAATCTACAAATTGTTCTAAATTAATTACAAATACAAAACAGAAAATAATTGATTGCATAAGTATTCACCCCCTAACATAGCTTAGCAGCTGAGGCTAAAAGCTCTATTTTGGTCTCATCAGACCATAGAATCTTCTTCCACTTGGTCCCAGAGTCTCCCACATGCTTTCTGGCAAACTCTAGCCGAGATTTGATGTGAGTTTTTTCAACAATGGCTTTCTTTTGCCACTCTCTCATAAAGGCCAGTTTTGTGTATATACACACACACACATATATATATATACAGTATTGTGCAAAAGTTTTAGGCAGGTGTGAAAAAATGCTGTAAAGTAAGAATGCTTTCAAAAATAGACATGTTAATAGATTATATTTATCAATTAACTAAATGCAAAGTGAGTGAACAGAAGAAAAATCTAAATCAAATCCATATTTGGTGTGACCACCCTTTGCCTTCAAAACAGCATCAAGCATCAATTCTTCTAGGTACACTTGCACACAGTTTTGAAGGAACTCGGCAGGTAGGTTGGCCCAAACATCTTGGAGAACTAACCACAGTTCTTCTGTGGATTTAGGCAGCCTCAGTTGCTTCTCTCTTCATGTAATCCCAGACAGACTCGATGATGTTGAGATCAGGGCTCTGTGGGGCCATACCATCACTTCCAGGACTCCTTGTTCTTCTTTACGCTGAAGATAGTTCTTAATGACTTTCGCTGTATGTTTGGGGTCGCTGTCATGCTGCAGAATAAATTTGGGGCCAATCAGATGCCTCCCTGATGGTATTGCATGATGGATAAGTATCTGCCTGTACTTCTCAGCATTGAGGAGACCATTAATTCTGACCAAATCCCCAACTCCATTTGCAGAAATGCAGCCCCAAACTTGCAAGGAACCTCCACCATGCTTCACTGTTGCCTGCAGACACTCATTCGTGTACGCTCTCCAGCCCTTCGCTTAACAAACTGCCTTCTGCTACAGCCAAATATTTCAAATTTTGACTCATCAGTCCAGAGCACCTGCTGCCATTTTTCTGCACCCCAGTTCCTGTGTTTTCGTGCATAGTTGAGTCGCTTGGCCTTGTTTCCACGCCGGAGGTATGGCTTTTGGCCGCAAGTCTTCCATGAAGGCCACTTCTGACCAGACTTCTCCGACAGTAGATGGGTGTACCAGGGTCCCACTGTTTTCTGCCAGTTCTGAGCTGATGGCACTGCTGGACATCTTCCGATCATGAAGGGAAGTAAGCATGATGTGTCTTTCATCTGCTGCAGTAAGTTTCCTTGGCCGACCACCGCGCTCACGGTCCTCAACGCTGCCCGCTTTGTGCTTCTTCAAAAGAGCTTGACAGCACATCTGGAAACCCCTGTCTGCCTTGAAATTTCTGCCTGGGAGAGACCTTGCTGATGCAGTATAACTACCTTGTGTCTTGTTGCTGTGCTCAGTCTTGCCATGGTGTATGACTTTTGACAGTAAACTGTCTTCAGCAACCTCACCTTGTTAGCTGAGTTTGGCTGTTCCTCACCCAGTTTTATTCCTCCTACACAGCTGTTTCTGTTTCAGTTAATGATTGTGTTTCAACCTACATATTGAATTGATGATCATTAGCACCTGTTTGGTATAATTGTTTAATCATACACCTGACTATATGCCTACAAAATCCCTGACTTTGTGCAAGTGTACCTAGAAGAATTGATGCTGTTTTGAAGGCAAAGGGTGGTCACACCAAATATGGATTTGATTTAGATTTTTCTTCTGTTCACTCACTTTGCATTTAGTTAATTGATAAATATAATCTATTAACATGTCTATTTTTGAAAGCATTCTTACTTTTACAGCATTTTTTCACACCTGCCTAAAACTTTTGCACAGTACTGTATATATATATATATATATAAAGGCTTTCTTTTGCCAATCTCTCATAAAGGCCAGTTTTGTATACTACACACACACATATATATATATATATATATATATATATATATATATATATATATATATATATATATATATATATATATATATTGTAGCGCTTCTGGGGAACAAACTAGAGCCAGACGACTGCAGCGAGATCTCATTCAGATGTTTATTCATTCAACGTCAGGACACCACAACACAGCCCCAAGCTGCTCACAGGCAGCTCCTAAATAGAGATGCCCCCGAGCCCTATTGGCTCACCCACACAAAGGCACATTTACATACACACTGACCAATCGCTCAGACCTGCGCAAGCAGCTGACTGCCAGAACTGAACACAAATCACAGTGCAGCCAACACAGACCCCATCTACATGCAGCTGCACTGTGCATGTGACACCCCAGGCAGCGTGCGAGCACTGCCTAGACACAAAACACTCTTTACTCACAGATTCATGCAGGGTGACACACAAACGGCAGGAAAGACAGGACAGCACACGCGAGCACACACACACACACACACACACACACACACTTAGAACAGATCGCTACAATATACATAGTCTTCTGCAATCAGAAAATCTGTGTTGAACCCTGCTCTGACTGCGTTGTGTGTCCGAGTTCCTGATAAGTGATGCTTTTGTGAACTTCACAGTGTTATGGGAATTGTAGTTCGGCGCGGTGATGTCGTAGCGCTGTTATGTGCAGTCGCTGTAATGGTCGGTGCTCTAATATCCGTCGCGGTGATGTCGGTGCGGTTTTGGACTCTCTGTTATATCATGTAACCGTAGAAGAGGAAGTCTCTGCCTGGAGTTAAACTAGCCCCAGTTGATTTTGCTCTTGAACCTGCTTGAGGGCAAAGCCCAATGCTGTATTTCCTGTGGGCCCACTACACTACCAAGATGTGACCATTAAGCTTTCAAAAGTCAAAAAAAAAAAAAAGAAATGTTTCCCTAAATATTGGTTGCAGCCAATAAAATATATTTTATCTATGGATACATTTCCCCAGTCCTGGGAAAGCTGACTTCCCATTACCCAGGCATGCTGCACTTTCCCTTTGCCTGGGTAACCTTCACTTGCTACAGAAACATTTCCTATTACCCCGGTGTCAGGGTTTGTCTTAGGAGGTGAAGGTGCATATAGACCCAAATAGCAGAAAGGCGTTGCAGCAAGTCTCTGATTTATTGTGAAATCTCCAGGATCCCTTTGTTATATATAACTCTAGACAGGTTAGTTTCAGACACTCGTAACCTTTACACATAACCCTTTCCTGCTTCTTTTACAAGCTTTCAAATACAGTTATTAATGTTCAGCCCTATTCCTTCTCTCACTCCATCACACTCTGTCAGCTGCTCCAACTCAGTGCTCTGTTGTCTGTGTGCAGAGTGAAGGAGGTGATGCACTTGCAGAGATGAGTGGTTACAAATATAACACCTTGAAGGTGGAGTACAGCCTAATATACAGGGGTTCATTACACAGGCATGTCAGCATTTTCCATTCCCTGGATTACTAGCACTTTTCCTTTACACTGATAACCTGCACTTTCTCTTTGCTACCCACCTTGTCAGGTTTTATCTAATGCTGTTTTATTTAAAAGAAACAATTCATTCATCATATTAGTAGCAAGCATTTTATGGGACACATATCCGCTGGCAGTGTACATATGTCCAAAGCAGTTTTTTTTCAATATATTAAAACTTATGTACAGTAAAGCCTATCATATGATCTCCTGAAAAATACAATACTCTCTGTTGACCAATGGACCTCTGGCATGTGTCATTTACACACACTGGCACCAATGGGACGGTACAGATGGAAACTGATCAATGCACATTTTAGTATGGGTATAAACAGAAGGTTTCCAGATTTGCTGAGTGATAAACTGGGATGTTTTTTTTCTTCAATTCACTGACGCCGTACCAACTCCGAAGGCGTTAAAATAACAATATATAATAATACAATCATAGTTTAAAAATTAAACTTCGGGTGTATTTATTGTAGATGACAACAACTCATTATTTGTACTGTCATCTCGAAACATGTTGTTTTATTTTTGAATGGCGCTAACACAACCTAATAAATTAGGCCTATTAATCTGCTGACCGCACAATGCCATTTTGTACTTAAAAAAAAAAAAAAAAAGTGATGCAATCACAAAACAGGGACAATTGAACACTTTTACTGTTTCTGACTGGGAGGCTACTTTTGCTGTACTTGTTTCCTCAGAATAGAATATTAACTAAACTACATGCAAAATGTTTACTTCCAAGTGGTGTTACCTTGTATATTGTGTTTTGATTGTAAAGCATCTCATGGTTGTTTTTCTGTTTTGATATTTTTCCTTTTTAAAAGCAATTAGAAGGAGCAGCATATCACAGTCTATCATTCTACCAAATAATAAAGTTGAATAGTTGTATGATTTTGTCTTAGAAGGTATTCACTTCAATTCAGGCCGCTAAAGCCCCTTTCATACTAGCTGTCCTACCCGGGTCCGGACACGGGTTCTGACTACCCGGGCCACAATCCCGATTAGTGTGAAATCACCCGGGTTCCAGCGACCCATCTCAGGATGTGGGTCGACACGCTTTGACTGAGGTTGAGCGAGACAAAATGCATGATGGTTGTTCTTAAGCTGACGAAATAACAAACAGCCACACCTGCGTGAAGGTTTCACTTCCGCAAGGAACATTTCTGTTTATTCTGTTTAGTCATATTTGTGTTGCTTGAGAGACACCATGAGCCAGATTGCAGCAGGGATGAAGAAACATTTGCTCTAATCAACATTTGGGCCAGTGGTTCAATCCAGAGAAGCTTGGATGAAAGCGTCCTTAACAACCTGCTTCCAGGGCATTGATACGTGCATTGAGTACTTGTGTCTGTCACCCAGGTCAACTCTGCTTTCTCAAATGCAGTGTGAAATCGCGTAGCCGACCTGCATGACACCGGGTAGGTTCTGAAATATAAAATTACCTTAACAAAATGTTTTACTGGCATGCAGTACTGGGCCGTACCAGCTTACGTTCACCTCTGGGCAAAAAACAGTAAATTCAGCTCTTAGCAGGGCAGAATAGATTCAGTTGCATTCAAAAGCCAGGTACTAGATTAGATAAGAGGAGTATTGCTGCAGACCCAGAGGCATTTGAAAAAACGTGCATTGCATAATGCAGTTTCACCTTTTACATGCTAACTGTAACTAAGCTCATGTGAAACCAAACAACAAAGCGAGGAATTCATGTAGTTACTGTGCTGTTAAAAAGGTGAAACATATTTTGTTTGCTGACCTCCAAAGCCAGATTATGTTGTGGGAACGCTTTCGTTGTTGTTGTTTTTGCACTTATGGTGCAACATAAAAAAACTGTCTGATTATTTTGGCATGGGCTGAGGAAGCACGTTAAGAACTGTTTTTGGAATGCTGTTCTATAAATTGCCAAATACTGTATACAGTGCTTTGTTTTGCAATATGTTTCACTGATTTTCTTACTTTGGTGTTTTAGACACACTGATAGAAATAGTGTATTTTTATTTAAATGTGCTTTTGTGCTACATATGGCAACTTGGAATGTGGCCAGGTGTTAATAGATTGATTTCATCAACCCTGGTCATGTGCCTTCGTACTGTGTTTGTATTTGCTCTTATTAGGACTAAAGTCATTGTATTTTGTATCTTGATCTTAATTGTACTGTAATTCTTGATATGTATTTTTTGTATACAACTGTAAGTCATCTTGGGTAAGGGCGTCTCAATGTGCATTTCAATGTGCATTTCAACTTCCAGATATTGGCTTTCAGAAAGAAATAGATACTGTAAAAGGGGAAAGAGTGCTAGTGAGGATGATGATGTTGATTATGGACCACGGCTGAAAAAGTAGTGGTACCATTTTACCAGATACCTGAAGATGAAGATGAGCCCATCTGTAATGCAATCCATGGGAAAGCAAAAAGCAAAACCCAGCCTAAACGGCGCAAGAACAGAAAGTAAAGTGAAACAGAGCTCTAGCATGAACAGTGGCTGAATTAGACACTGTGAACACTGAATAGAAGGGCCAGCTGCCACCAGCTCCACACAGTGCACTTACACCTTACCAGTACTTGAAGCAAATGCGTTCAGACAATCTTTTTGTGCAGTTAGCTGAACAAACAAATCTGTAGTCTGTGCAACGCACTGGATCATCCATGAATGCAAATGGATAAAGTGGTTTGACAACAAATGTGTGTACCTGACCTTCACTGAGTGCACACCAGTTGAGGATGTGAAATGTTAGTCTGTTGGTAAAAAGCAGCAGGTACAGGTTCCAGAACCAGCGGGTGTGAAGCAATGCAGTCAGCACATGGGAGGGGCACTCTGACAGGGTACACCCAGGCCCTGTGTGATAATGTATTATTTTGTGTTTGTGGTATTATTATTATTATTATTATTATTATTATTATTATTATTATTATTATTATTATTATTATTATTTAAAATGTATTGTTTTTGTGTAAAAACACAGAGTTTTATTATTATTGTTTGCCAGCCTGGATGGGGTTAAAATGCCCCATCCAGATAAAATTGTGAGAATGTGTGTTCAACAGCAAGTGATTATTGACAAACTGGCTGTTGGCCACGCATATGAGAAAACCCTGTGCTGAATGTGGTCGAGGGATAGGTAACTGATAGCCAGTTAATCCCTCGGCCACAATATAAAAACAAGCAGCTTTGGCTGAACGGGAGTGTGCTCAGAGGAGCATTTGCTACTTGTGCTGGATTTGGACCAGCACGATACTTGTTTGTACAATGTTTTGTTTTGTTTATTCTGTTTAGGCCATCGTGCCATTTTGTTTTGAGTTCAGTGTTTGTTTTTTCTGTTTAAACCTTTTATTTTTCAATAAATTTGCACACCAGTTCATTCATGCATTACTCCAGTGCTGACTGTGGTCTGTCTCCTCCCTGGTCTGACATCACCCACCAAGGCAATCTCAGACAGGCACACATGCATGGCATGCTTGTAGAGCTCTACAGGATTAACTTCAGGTCAAAGAGGTATGACCTGTATATCTTATATCATATTGTTAACAGGTGTGTAGTCAGTGCACAGCTCAGAATAAATCACATGCCCCAACTTGCAGTGTTTGTGTTTGTGTAATTTTATGAATTGTTGAGCCTTAGTAGTAAATGTGGGCTGGAAAGAGTAACATGCGAGGTACATGTTTTAAATGTTTTGTGCCGGTCATCTGATGATGCAGTTTTTAACAATGCAAATATTAAAAAAGGTGATGTGTTAATGGCATTGTTTTCCATAGCAGTGTCAAAAATAAACTGCTTGGTGCCTCAAGAAACAGGTACAATAAAAATGAGTTCAATTCATCAAATATTCACACAATTGTATTTTAATATTACACGTATACAGGTCTACCAAGTTTCATAAATTGCATTATTAAATTAATTGTTAAAATAAGAAGTTTTATAGCTCAAGTAATTCAAACAATTGGAAGTAACCGGATATACACACAAGTTTAATACAATATTACTGTCAGGTGTTTACACTTGGTGAAAGAAGCATTGATTCAATTGAATACAATTAAGTCAGCCGTTAAATATAAACATTGTAGTTTGATCCAAGAACTGTTACACTCACAAGTCATCTCAGTATTACAGCCAATTCAAGACACACACAGATTTCTACAATATGTTATAATTTAAAGAATTGAACTTTATATTAATATATAAACTAATATTTGCTTTATGTACATATTTCACAGTTTCAACTTGCTTCACACATGGAGTAAATTGCAATCAATACAGATGTGTCTGTTAAAATATAAAGTAAAATGTTGAAGCTTCAGCCAACATGACTAAGAACCAAGGCAATAAAAAATAACACAGCAGGTTATCATTTCACAAATCATCACTCATTCCAGTTACTGTATGTGAAGAACAAGTAAAGGGTAGAGTTACACAAGAACATCTGCAGTAGGGACATTTTATCCATTACATTTTACAGTATATACCTATAACTTATTAAAATTTTACATGTATTGTAAAATGATACGATTCAGTCGTTAGGTGTACAAATTAGGTGTACAAATATCAGCTTTTTACCTGGAAAATTTTGTTTTTTCTATACAACTTTTTAATTGATTCCATTATTTCTTCAGTTTTCAGAGTGTAAATAATGGGGTTCAAGAGGGGTGGGATGGTAGCAGACAATGAGTTATTCAAGATTCTAGCATTGGGATGAATACCAGAGACCATTGCTGTTGTATACGTCACTAATATTGGGAAAAAAAATATTATTACCAAAATTAAATGGGAGGTACATGTTTTAAGAGCTTTTCTTTTGCCCTCTCTAGATGTAATTTTAAAAAGTTCAAATAGAATGCATGCATACGACAATATAATGAGGGCCATTGGGACAATTAAAAATAATGAAATCAAGACAACAGCAAAAATATAATTGGTTGATGTGTCATTACAGGCCAGTTTGTAAACAGGTCCATGGTCACAAAAATAACTGTCAATCACTGTAGATTTACAGAAGGACAGCCGTGAAACTAAAAGGACCAGGACAAGCAACAAAATTGAGAAAATTACCCAAATTACAACTATAATTACAGTCATTCTAGTATTAGTATTAATTGTGTGATAACGTAATGGGAAACATATGGCAATTAATCTGTCATATGCCAACAGCACAAGAGAAAGTGACTGCAATCCATTAAAAAAATGCACAAAAAACATATTAGCAAGGCAGGCCTCGAACACAATAAACTGGGAGTTGAAAATGAATGTTTCAATTAGATTTGGGATTACCACAGTACTACAACAGGTATCAACTACAGCTAAATGAAAAACAGCAACATATTTGGGGTTATGTAAACTTCGTTCTACACATATTATTAGCATTAGAAATGCATTGGCTAATATTGTTAAAACATAAACAACAGACAAGAAAATAAAATAATAGTTTGCATACAACATATTAGAAAACCCATTAATATAAAACAGTGGTCTACCAGAGGTAACATTCACAGACATTGTTGTTGAATTGGGAGACATTGCAGAGAGTCAAAGATTCTTGAGGACCAGTATCTTCTCTTGGTCACCTAAAAATAAGAAGATGATTAGGAAGAAGCTGTTTCATTTCCAGACTATTCACAATACACTAATGAAGTGATGAACAAATAGAAGCCCACATGTATGACTACTTAAATATGTAAATATTACAAGATTTATTGTAATGGTATCTACTGCATTTCAAGGAAAGTATCAGAGCTTTTAAAGGAACATTAGAAAATGGATCAGAGATTTCCTTTAAATTGATTGGTCAATACAAGGGCCTTAATCTCTGGTAAAATGACCTTGAATGTTTAGTCACTGTTTCAAATAAATCTGCAAGCAAATAATGCAGTATTTGTATATTTTATCTTTTTCTGCTTGAAGAAAAAAAATCTCTGTACACACCGTCTGAATGTTGTCTGTCACTAAGATTGCTTCATCGCTGTCCATTACATTTTAAATGTAGTGTAGCAAATGAATAAAGTTTAAAAGGCAATTGGGAATTGTGTTTGCTGTCAGCATCAATACAGTAACCACAATAGCAACTAGTCTCTGGTTTCAATGACAAGTTGAAGAAATCCCACAACTGCGTGCAGAAACGTTATTTCAGCATATCACAGTAACAACACAGGACGGTGCTCTCTTCTCTAACAAAGCCAGGAAGGAGGCTTTGAATAAACTTAATGAACACACTGTGAACAAGTTCCTGAACAAACAGCATGATCGGCATTAACACGCGGACTACGATATATTTTTAATTACTAAAATAATAAATGTTCAGACCTAATGGTAACCTAAATGCTGAAACTTACACACATATACAAACCTACACTCAAAACCTAATTAAAAATAAAAAGGTTAGCTGAACTTTATTCTTTTACATGTTTTAGAAGCAGTTCTGTATGAGGTACCTGAACTAAAGAACAGCTCCAGGTAAGTAAAAGATGTTGTTTAGTATTGAGGTATTATTTAGGCTATTGGAAATATCCACAACGCGACACAGTCCACTGCTGGGATAATGAAGCCTGAGTGAAGGCTACTCCAGACCACAGCCAGAATTCTGAGCAAACCGCATTACTCATGGAATAGTGAGAAAATAGTTTGCATTTATTAGCAACAAAACTAGTGCTGCATAAAATCATGAAAACAAACAAACAGAGAAACTGTAAACGTTAGTTTTGTAATGCATCTATTTTCTAATAGCAATAGAACCCTCAGAAGAGAACTTTACAATCTGGTTATGTAATTCCCGTTATGTTAAATGCCCTTACCCTCGGGACATTAAACCAGACAGTAAAGCCCTCTTCTTCGGGTTCTATTGCTTAACAAAGGTTTTAAAATCGATTTTCTTACCTCTCAGTAGCTTTAATGTATTATCACTGGTCCCCTTATATTCTGTTAAAGATATTTTGTTCTTTACTGGTAGTTTATACTTCAATGTGTAATATGCTGATCTCAAAGACTACACTATAGTTGAAATGTTGAAGCAGTCTGTATCCTGTCGGTTGTTCCTTCTCTTTTTATTAAGTTTGTCTTGTTTTCCCAAAGGGTGTGAGTGGGGTGTTTGTAAAGGATCATGCTAGTACTTATCATCCTCAAGAGTGATGACTGGTAAACTTTAATGAACTGGTAGTACAGTATAGAGAGAGAAAGAGAGTCTCTGGATACATTACAACAAAACTTACCTAATTGTGGCCACTTGGGTTTACAACAGATAACTGCTAATTACATTGTAGTGGGGTTTTTTTTTCCAAAACTTTCTGGAGTTGTATGTTGACAATGTACTATATTTATAATATATTCATAAGTAAATCTATAAACAGATAAAACATGTTACATTAGTCAGGGTAGTCTGTTGTGAAATGCCTGAAAAGTAAAACATTTTTTACAATCGTGGCTGTGCACCAATGCAGCTCTGTGCCCTTGCACTGGTATTTTGTATTTTTTAATTTACTGGCCCCTGCATTACATGTGTTCATGTTGTGTGATACCATTTCTTAAAACCATGTTTAATTGAATCAAAATGGCTATGCTTTGAACACGCTTTTCCAAGCTGGATAAATATAGTACAATTTGGGGTTCCAAAGGTTGTTGTAAACGTAGTGATTTTTTGGTTTTGAAAGTGTAGAAGAGTGTATCATGACATCACCCTGAATCTAAGACCTCACAGATATCACCACGAGGGACATTACAGTGCAGACCATTAGGGCGACTTCCCATAACAGCGCTACGACATCACCGCGACAGACATTATAGTGCAGACCATTACAGCGAGTGCACACAACAGCGCTATGATATCACCGAACTACAATTCAATTCCCAGAAGATTCTGCGAAGTTCACAAACGCATCACTTACCAGGAACTCCCCCCACCCCCTCAGTATGCAGGTTTAAATATGCAGTGTCAACGAGACTCGAATTGCACAATTGTAAAGCAGTTGCATACCAACTTTGGAACATAATATAAAAGTGTGCGGGTACTATGTTTGTTTAACTTTAAAATCTTTCTACCCTGCACCTTGAAAGATTTCGGATGTGCGTATGTTTTCTCTTTGTTTACTAGCAGCCCCCATCCCATTTCTCAGAGCGTCCATTTCTCAAGGAAGACATAAACAGTGGTTGTTACGCTTATTTTGGCCCCAAAACTGCATTTGGTGTGTTTCTTTTGTCTGCCGCCAACACAATATGTATAACGTTAGGTTACTTACCATACCTTGGTTCCCTGAAAGAGAAGACAACCACCAATGACATTATGTATGGGATATGCCTGCCCATTGGGTAGGTATATGAGGTCATGGATTCTAGCCAGACACTAAGCCTGGAAATACCTCAACTTATAGGTATACAAAGACCTAGTGGAGTCTGCCCTAGCACTCTGCAACGTACCCACAACTACATCTGACAGCCCAAGGGCTAACCAGCGGTCAATTTCAGGGGCCAGACCCATAGCCGGAACCTGCCCGGTTCCAGGTGCCAAAGAGAGTCTTTCACCTGACTGAGGAGATCCATGCAAAGTGGAATCTCCCAGGGCTGGCCGTGTAACAGCTGGCACAGGGTCGAAAACCAGACACCTGGGCCACTTGGGAGCCACAAGGAGAACTGACGCCTCCTCTAACCGGACCTTTTCGAGAAAGGCTGGGAGCAGCAGTATAGGCGGAAAGCGCATAAAACGCATTGGGCCATTCGTGCGCTAGGACGCCTATGCCGAGTGGACCGCCTAAGCGGTAGAGGAGTACTATAGGGGCAATGTGTCGTCTCTTTCAAGGCGAAAAAATCGACCTGTGTATTCCCGAACCGTTCCCAAATGCGCTCCACTATCCGAGGGTGGAGTCACCACTCTGACGGATGCGGACCATTCCTGGAGAGGAGGTCCGCTGCCCAGTTCACCGCTCCGGGGACATGCGTCGCCCGTAGGGACAGCAAGTTCCTCTGACCCCATGTCAATAGCCTGAAGGCCATGCAATGCAACCCCAGGGACCGTAGGCCGCCCTGGTGGTTGACATACGCCACCACTGTCGTGTTGTCCATCCGGATCAACACATGCATACCGCTCAGCACAGAGAGAAAGTGGTGGAGAGCAAGGGATACCGCTTGCAACTCCAGCATGTTTATGTGCACGGATGTCCAGTGGTCCGGCCAAGATCTGCGTACACCTCTGCCTTCCTAGATCGCTCCCCAACTCAAGTTGGCGGCGTCTGTCGTCACCACTTGGCGGTTCAACACTACTTCCATTCGCACACCTTCGCGCAGGTGAGAGGTCGTCCTCCACCAGTGTAGGGCTGCCAAGCACGCGTGAGACACAGTCAGCCAACGGTGTCTGTCGTGTTTGGCATTGAGGTGGAACACATTGAGCCGCGCATGCAAAGCAGACCCAGCTGAATGGCCGATATGGCTGCGTCCATCAGACCCAATAGTTTCTGGCACAATAGGAGGGTGACCTGCGATCCCTGTTGAAACAGGGAGAGGCAACCCTGGATAGCTGGACAGGTATGCGCGCGATCGTAATGGAGTCCAGCTGGAGCCCCAAATACGTAGTGCACTGTACCGGTGTAAGCCGATTCATCGTTGATGGTGAGGCCCAGCCTCGCCAGATGCTCTGTCACAATCGCCGTGTGGGCCAGTGCTCCCTCTCATGACTGGGAACAGATCAACCAGTTGTCTCTGTGGGAGGTGGGGTCTATGAGACAAATGGCTCGCTTGCACAGCAAGGCGGCCACTTCCTTCTGAAGTACCAAGGCCTGGAGAGGGTCTGTCACGAAAGTATTTGTGATGCCTCGAAAGGGAGGAGGTCCCAAGCGGAACTGAAGCGCAGAACCGTTTTGCACAGTGGTGAGCACCCAGGAGTATAAGGTGCAAGCACGCCAGCACTGCAGCTGTGCCGAAAAGGGGGTCTGAGGCTGCAAGCCTTCAGGGGCCCTGCTTGGGCTGCTGAGGCTGAGGCGGGGCCGTTTGGGGTGGCTGTTGGACTGGCCACGTCCTGCGTTCCCTCTGCCTGCCGGTTGGGCCTGGTTGCTTGCTGTTGATGTGCCTGTAGGACTGGAACTGTTTTAGTGACAGTCCATGTCTGAGGAGCTCGCCAGTGGCTCGACCTGCCCCAGGCGGAGGCACGGGGAGGGAGCAATGCGGCCACCTGCTTTGACGCCTCGCATTCCCGGGGGGATCTCTGTAGGACCTCCTCCTCCACTGCTGGCCCAAAGGTATGTCCTGGGGATATACAGCTGTCTACGAGCCACGATCAAGCTAGCCAGGCTCCGGCCAAGAGCTTGCCCTTAGAGACCAGAGATCTGCAGCAGTGTGCTGGACAGCCACCGGCTCGGGGAGCAGGGCCTCGTGCAGTACACCGTCCATGTAAGCAGTAAGCACATCACGGATGCCTAGCAGGGGGTCCTGGGACTGGTCATGGAGGGGCTCTGGGGCACCAAGAGCCGCCAACGGTCCAGCCATAGAGGACGCGGAGCTCACCCTTGTGGCCCTCTCCAAACGAGCTTCTTTCACCCAGTGCTGAAAAGTCTCACAGATGCTACAGGCCATGTCCCTCTCGAGAGCCAAGGTGGCATGTTGAACACCCAAGCACCGCGCACAGAGGGTATGCTTGTCCTCTTGCAGGATATTGGCATTGCAGGCCGTGCAGGGGTGGAACCCCAACTTGCCTGACATGGGCCTGGTGTTTTGCATGGGCCGTGCACTAAATACCACTTGCACTGCGCTCAAGCACTGTCTAAGTGCAAACGCCATGCACTTACCCACTAACACTGTAGCAGAGGGTACCTAGCACCGCGCACTGAGTACTGTGGGCACCTTGTGCACCGTGTGCAGTAGTGTAGTACCAAGCACCGTGTCCACCATGCACCATGCGTCCTGAGCCCCATGCGCACCGAGTACCGTGCACTATGTGCACCGCGTACCGTGCAGCACTGTGCGTTCCTGCACTAGCATTGTACCAAGCACCGTGTGCACCGTGCATCCCGAGCGCCGTGCACACCGAGTACTGTGCACTATGTGTACCGCGTACCATGCAGCACCGTGCGTTCCCGCACTAGCGTTGTAGCAGTGGGTACCAAGCACCGTGTGCACTGTGCGTACCAAGCACCGAGTACCGAGAGCACTATGTGCACCGTGTACAGTGCAGCGCTGTGACTATGCACTGAGCTGAGGTGCTGGGCACCATGTGCTGTATGCACTGAGCACTTGTGCACCGAGATACCTAAGTATCAAGGGCTATGCATGCGCCACGGTACCGAAGCACCGGCGGGCGAGTTGAAGTAGACAGCAAAACACAGTAGAAAGATAGTATAGGGGAGAGCACACTGTTTGTTTACAAGGCCCGACTCACCGAGGTGGGCGGGCCTACACAGCCGACAGGGTCTACTCGACAGCAGGGATGCTGCAAGGCCTAGCCCGTGGAGGAAAGCGCGGCTGGAAGAGTCACTCAACAGTGGGGATACGGCAAGGCCAAGCCCCGTGGAGGAACTGTGTACTCTCAGAAAGAAAAGACAACCACTGCTGGATGACTGCACAGGCAGTTGCTCACACACGACAGACAGATACAAAGAGCGCCTACCACGCAAAAGAGGAGGCCGCTTAAAGACAGAAAGGCAAAAGGCTCTATCTTTTTAAGTCGTTAAGAAATGGATCCTTTTATTAGAAATAGTGTACAGACCCTGATTAGCAGTAGTACTATAATAATAATAATAATAATAATAATAATAATAATAATAATAATAATAATAATAATAATAAAACTACGTGCCAAGCAAGTACATAAAGGGGAATTATCTGACTACAACATTTTAATTTCAAACAACATACTTCGCTCTGGATAAAAGCGTCATACAGAAAGAAAACAGTGAGTTCAGTACGGCTACCACAGGGCAGAGAAGCAAGGACAACAATATAAAGTTAAACTCTTTATTTTAAAAAACAAATCTGTACAAAATATACATTTAGAAAAAAAAGCTAAACACGTCATGTCCGTGTATCGGTCCACAATACTAGGACTATATAAAGAAGGATAGGAAAATGATGTCACAAGTGGGCGGAGTTAGTAAACAGTGGAACATTCTGGAGCCCGTAGAGCATTTTAACTGTGCATTCGCAATGCTTTTAACTTATTCGCGCTTGTCCTGGCAAAATGTTTCTTGACATAATCAAGCATTAATTTGCATAAGTAACAGTCAGTCACTTTATATTAATGATATTTGGTATTGTTATTAAAAAAATACTGGTATATCCTGGCGCTGCAACACAGTACAGTATTCAGTATTGAGTGGGCTCCAGAAATGGCGCCTGTAATTGAGAACCGAACTGCATCACGGGATTGACTGTCCTATCCTTCTTTATATAGTCCTAGCCCAATCTTGGATGTCCTGTGGAGGAGTAATCATATACAAATGTACAAATCATATATGTCGTAGCGCTGTTATGTGCAGTCGCTGTAATGGTCGGTGCTGTAATATCCGTCGCGGTGATGTCGGCGCGGTTTTGGACTCTCTGTTATGTCATGTAACCGTAGAAGAGTAAGTCTCTGCCTGGAGGTAAACTAGCCCCAGTTGATTTTGCTCTTGAACCTGCTTGAGGGCAAATACAGCATTTCCTGTGGGCCCACTACACTACCAAGTTGTGACCATTAAGCTTTCAAAAGTTAAAAAAAAAAAAGTAACGTTTCCCTAAATACTGGTTGCAGCCAATAAAATATATTTTATCTATGGATACATTTCCCCAGTCCTGGGAAAGCTGACTCATTACCCAGGCATGCTGCACTTTCCCTTTGCCTGGGTAACCTTCACTTGCTACAGAAACATTTCCTATTACCCCGGTGTCAGGGTTTGTCTTAGGAGGTGAAGGTGCATATAGACCCAAATAGCAGAAAGGCGTTGCAGCAAGTCTCTGATTTATTGTGAAATCTCCAGGATCCCTTTGTTATACATAACTGTAGACAGGTTAGTTTCAGACACTAGTAACTTTAACACATAACCCTTTCCTGCTTCTTTTACAAGCTTTCAAATACTGTTATTAATGTTCACACTTTAGCCCTATTCCTTCTCTCACTCCATCACACTCTGTCAGCTGCTCCAAATCAACTAGTGCTCTGTTGTCTGTGTGCAGAGTGAAGGAGGAGATACACTTGCAGAGATGAGTGGTTACAAATATAACACCTTGAAGGTGGAGTACAGCTTAATATACAGGGGTTCATTACACGGGCATGTCAGCATTTTCCATTCCCTGGATTACTAGCACTTTTCCTTTACACTGATAACCTGCACTTTCTCTTTGCTACCCACCTTGTCCGGTTTTATCTAATGTTGTTTTATTTAAAAGAAACAATTCATTCATCATATTAGTAGCAAGCATTTTATGGGAGACATATCCGCTGGCAGTGTATATATGTCCAAAGCAGTTTTTTTTTCAATATATTAAAACTTATGTACAGTAAAGCCTATCATATGATCTCCTGAAAAATACAATACTCTCTGTTGACCAATGGACCTCTGACATGTGTCATTTACACACACTGGCACCAACTGAACGGTACAGATGGAAACTGATCAATGCACATTTTAGTATGGGTATAAACACAGGTGAAAGTAATTTTCATTTCTTACTGGTACTGTATAACTATATAATAGATTTTGGTGTCTGACTAAATTTATATCCGAGCTTTAGTTTTTCACACTATCCATGTAATTAAGGTTAGATTTGCTGAGTGAAAAACTGGGATGTTTTTATTTTTCTTCAAGTCACTGACGCCATACCAACTCAGATAAATTCGTGAGAATGCGTGTTCAACAGTAAGTGATTATTGACAAACTGGCTGTTGGCCACGCATATGAGAAAACCCTGTGCCGAATGTGGTCGAGGGATAAACTAGGTAACTGATAGCCAGTTAATCCCTCGACCACAATATAAAAACAAGCAGCTTTGGCTGAACGGGGAGTGTGCTCAGAGGAGCATTTGCTACTTTGGATTTGGACCAGCACGATACTTGTTTGTACAATGTTTTGTTTTGTTTGTTCTGTTTAGGCCATCGTGCCATTTTGTTTTGAGTTCAGTGTTTGTTTTTTCTGTTTAAACCTTTTATTTTTCAATAAATCTGCGCACCAGTTCATTCATGCATTACTCCAGTGCTGACAGTGGTCTGTCTCCTCCCTGGTCTGATGTCACCCACCAAGGCAATCTGTGACAGGCACACATGCATGGCATGCTTATAGAGCTCTACAGGATTAACTTCAGGTCAAAGAGGTACCACCTGTATATCTTATATCATATTGTTAACAGGTGTGTAGTCAGTGCACAGCTCAGAGTAAATCACATGCCCCAACTTGCAGTGTTTGTGTTTGTGTAATTTTATGAATTGCTTAATTTTCTGAGCCTTAGTAGTAAATGTGGGCTGGAAAGAGTTACATGTGAGGTACATGTTTTAAATGTTTTGTGCTGGTCATCTGCTGATGCAGTTTTTAACAATGCAAATATTACAAAAAGGTGATGTGTTAATGGTATTGTTTTCCATAGCAGTGTCAAAAATAAACTGCCTTCTGCCTCAAGAAACTGGTTCAATAAAAATGAGTTCAATTCATCAAATATTCACACAATTGTATTTTAATATTACACATATACAGGTCTACCAAGTTTCATAAATTGCATTATTAAATTAATTGTTAAAATAAGAAGTATTATAACTCAATTAATTCAAGCAATTGGAAGTAACCTGATATACACACAAGTTTAATATAATATTACTGTCAGATGTTTACACTATTGGTGAAGGGAACAATGATTCAATTGAATACAATTAAGTCAGTCGCCATTAAATAGAAACATTGTAGTTTGATCCAAGAGCTGTTACACTCACAAGTCATCTCAGTATTACAGCCAATTCAAGACACACACAGATTTCTACAATATGTTATAATTTAAAGAATTGAACTTCTTATATTTGCTTTATGTACATATTTCACAGTTTCAACTTGCTTCATACATGGAGTAAATTGCAATCAATAAAGATGTGTCTGTTAAAATATATAGTAAAATGTTGAAGCTTCAGCCAACATGACTAAGAACCAAGGCAATAAAAACTAACACAGCAGGTTATCATTTCACAAATCATCACTCATTCCAGTTACTGTATGTGAAGAACAAGTAAAGAAAAGGGTAGAATTACACAAGAACATCTGCAGTAGGGACATTTTATCCATTAACATTTTACAGTATATACCTATAACTTATTAAAATGTGGACATATATTGTAATATACAGTAATATGACACACTCATTAGGTGTACAAGTTATGCCCTATTAATATCAGCTTTTTACCGGGAAAATTTTGTTTTTTCTATACAACTTTTTAATCGATTCCATTATTTCTTCAGTTTTCAGAGTGTAAATAATGGGGTTCAAGAGGGGTGGGATGGTAGCAGACAATGAGTTATTTAAGATTCTAGCATTGGGATGAATACCAGAGACCATTGCTGCTATATACGTCACTAATATTGGGAAAAAAAATATTACTACCAAAATTAAATGGGAGGTACATGTTTTAAGAGCTTTTCTTTTGCCCTCTCTAGATGCAATTTTAAAAAGTTCAAATAGAATGCATGCATACGATAATATAATGAGGACCATTGGTACAATTAAAAATAATGAAATCAAGACAACAGCAAAAATATAATTGGTTGATGTGTCATTACAGGCCAGTTTGTAAACAGGTCCATGGTCACAAAAATAACTGTCAATCACTGTAGATTTACAGAAGGACAGCCGTGAAACTAAAAGGACCACGGCAAGCAACATAACTGAAAAAATTAACCAAACTACAACTATAATTATAATCATTCTAGTATTTGTATTAATTGTGTGATAATGCAATGGGAAACATATTGCAATTAATCTGTCATATGCCAACAGCACTAGAGAAAGTGACTGCAATCCATTAAAAAATGCACAAAAACATATTAGCAAGGCAGGCCTCGAACACAATAAACTGGGAGTTGAAAATGAATGTTTTAATTAGATTTGGGATTACCACAGTACTACAACAGGTATCAACTACAGCTAAATGAAAAACAGCAACATATTTGGGGTTATGTAAACTTCGTTCTACACATATTATCAGCATTAGAAATGCATTGGCTAATATTGTTAAAACATAAACAACAGACAAGAAAATAAAATAATAGTTTGCATACAACATATTAGAAAACCCATTAATATAAAACAGTGGTCTACCAGAGGTAACATTCACAGACATTGTTGTTGAATTGGGAGACATTGCAGAGAGTCAAAGATTCTTGAGTACCAGTATCTTCTCTTGGTCACCTAAAAATAAGAAAATGATTAGGAAGAAGCTGTTTAATTTCCAGACTATTCACAATACACTAATGAAGTGATGAACAAATAGAAGCCCACATGTACGACTACTTAAATATGTATATATTACAAGATTCATTGTAATGGGATCTACTGCATTTCAAGGAAAAGTATCAGAACTTTTAAAGGAATAGTAGAAAATGGATCAGAGATTTCCTTTAACCTGATTGGTCAATACAAGGGCCTTAATCTCTGGTAAAACAACCTTGAATATTTAATCACTGTTTCAAATAAATCTGCAAGCAAATAATGCAGTATTTGTATATTTTATTTTTTTCTGCTTGAAGAAAAAAAATCTCTGTACACACCATCTGAATGTTGTCTGTCACTAAGATTGCTTCATCGCTGTCCATTACGTTCAATTTATCTTTTTAAATGTAGTATAGCAAATGAATAAAGTTTAAAAGGCAATTGGGAATTGTGTTTGCTGTCAGCAGCAATACAGTAACCACAATAGCAACTAGTCTCTGGTTTCAATGACACGTTGAAGAAATCCAACAACTGCGTGCAGAAACGTTATTTCAGCATATCACAGTAACAACACAGGACGGTGCTCTCTTCTCTAACAAAGCCAGGAAGGAGGCTTTGAATAAACTTTATGAACACACTGTGAAGACGTTCCTGAACAAACATGAGCATGATCACCATTAACACACAGACTACTAGATATTTTTAATATAATGAATGTTCTGACCTAATGGTAACCTAAATACTGAAACTTACACACATACACGAGCCTGCACTCAAAACATAATTTAAAAAAAAAAGTTTAGCTGAACTTTCATTCTTTTAGATGTTTTACAAGCAGTTCACAAACCATGTTTGCTTTTCTGTATGAGGTACCTGAACTGAAGAACAGCTGCATGTAAGTAAAAGATGTTGTTTAGTATTGAGGTATTATTTAGGTTAATGGAAATATCCTCAACACGACACAGTCCACCGCTGGGATAATGAAGCCTGAGTGAAGGCTACTCCAGACCGCAGCCAGAATTCTGAGCAAACCGCATTACTCATGGAATAGTGAGAAAATAGTTTGCATTCATTAGCAACAAAAACTAGTGCTGCATAAAATCACGAAAAAAAACAAACAGAAAAACTGTAAATGTTATTCTTGTTACATATCTATTTTCTAATAGCACAGAACCCTCAGAGGAGATCTTTACAACCTGGTAAGGCCCTTCCCGTTATGTTAAATGCCCTTACCCTCGGGACATTAAACCAGACAGTAAAGCCCTCTTCTTCGGGTTCTATTGCTTAACAGAGGTTTTAAAATCGATTTTCTTACCTCTCAGTAGCTTTAATGTATTATCACTGGTCCCCTTATATTCTGTTAAAGATATTTTGTTCTTTACTGGTAGTTTATACTTGAATGTGTAATATGCAAATATCTCAAAGACTACACTATAGTTGAAATGTTGAAGCAGTCTGTATCCTGTCGGTTGTTCCTTCTCTTTTATTAAGTTTGTCTTGTTTTCCCAAAGGGGTGTGAGTGGGGTGTTTGTAAAGGGTCATGCTAGTACTTATCATCCTCAAGAGTGACTGGTAAACTTTAATGAACTGGTAGTACAGTAAGAGAGGAGAGAGAGTCTCTGGATACATTACAACAAAACTTACCTAATTGTGTCCAACTGGGTTTACAACAGATAGCTGGAGCATTTTATTTTTCATCCTTGCTTTTTTTCTACTAAGGAAAGGCTATCCCTACTACTGTATGTTCTAAATATTTTCCAACACAGCATTCGATGCTATAGGCTCAGACAGCACAAGGAAATGCTTTAATGATTGAACTACATGGAGAGATCAGCCTTGCTAATTACATTGTAGTGTTTTTGTCTGCACTACTATTTTGACAATGTACTATATTTGTAATTAGTCAGGGTAGTCTGTTGTGAAATGCCTGAGAAGAAAAAAACATTTTTTACAATCATGGCTCTGCACTGATACAGTTTTTTTTTACTGGCCCCTGCATTATTTGTGTTCATATTGTGTGATAGCATTTCTTAAAACTATGTTTAATTGAACCAAAATGGCACTGACTATTTCCAAAAGATAGTATGATTTTGGGTTCCAAAGGTCATTGTAAACATAGTGATTTTTTGTTTTGAAAGTGCAGCAGAGGAAGTCCTTGTCTGAAGGTAAATTAAAGATCCACCACCATATTTTACAGTAGGTATGAGGTTCTTTTCTGCACACGCATCCATCTTTTGACGCCAAACCCACTGCTGGTGTGCGTGGCCATCTGACCATAGCACCCGGTTCCAATCGAAGTGCCAATGCCGTTTAGCAAACTCCAGGCACTTCCGTTTGTTGGTTGCTCACAATAAAGGCTTTTTCTGGCAACCCTTCCAAATAGCATATTGGCACTGTTCCAGTGGTTTTGAACTTCTTAATTATTGCCCTAATAGTGGTAAGTGGTATATTTAGTTTTTTAGCTATTGTTTTGTACCCATTGCCTGATTTATGAAGGTCAACAACCATTTGTCTCTCTTCATTTGTGAGTTCTTTGCCTTTCCCCATGGTGATGGATGACAAATGGATTTCATATGCGTGTTACCTCATTTTTAAAATCCAGTGAAACAGGAAGCCATGGAAGGCCACTATTCAGTTCCTTAAGACTGATGAACTTAAACAAGTAGAATGTTAATGCAGATTTAATTTTGTTTGATTTTATTTATAAGAGTCTTTAGGGGTGCCAATAATTTTGAGAACATTTTTTATTACTTGTTAATAAAAAAAAAACTTTTCTCTGATCAATTGTATTAGAATAAAAGAATATGGTTTTCCCATATATTTGAGCATAAAATATAGCTCATTACCCTTGTTGTTTATTTTATACAGCCTTTTTTGCTCATCTTTATCAAGGGTGCCAATCATTTTGGAGGTGACTGTATATATATATAAATATTCTGTTATAGTTATATTAGTTATATTATAGTTATATTATATTATATTCTCTCTGCCCTGCCAAAACTTTAGACACTATGTGCCTCTCTCAGTGATATTGCATATTTTAAATGACTCACTTTGGAATCAAATATTTTCAAACTGTCAAATTACATGTAAGTAAATATATGTATGTGATGAGTCAAAGGGGTTTCGGTCTGTAATTGAGCATCCCGACAGTAGAAGGCATCAAGTTAACTCAGGACTTCCCTTACCAAGATCACGTGACCATGACAGTCACCTTTATGAGGGTCGTCACCTTGGTGAGGGGTGGAAGTGCAAGTATACAGATCCCCGTCACTTGAGTCAAGTGAATTGTAACAACACTTGTCAGTTTGGGATTGGTGTTCCACTGACTACAGGGGTGGGGTTCTGCATATTAAAGGGGTACGCGCTACTGTGTTCCAGGTTGGTCTTTGAAATACAGACGGGGTTCTGAGGCTAAATAAACTTTTTTTTTGTTTCACATATATTTTTGTCTGGAAATTCCATTATTTTACTCTAATAAACTTTTTATTATTTGTAATTGTCTTTCAATATAATTTCATACCACTAGCAAAGGTGTGACCAATCGATTAATCGATTGCATAGATTGGATGATTAATCGATCAATAAAAAATGATTAAAGATTAAAACCTCTATTATTTATACATAAGTCACGTAGCTGTATTGTTTAGAGCAGTGGTTTTCAACCTGTGACGGGCTTGTAACTGGTACACACCAGCAGTTGTTCTTTATGAAGATGATTCCTCAACCACAATACTCCTTCAGTCACACCATCGTAATGTATCAATCTGTTTGTACCACTGAATCACAGAGAAATTTGAAATCAAAAATCAAAAAAAAATCAAAATACACTTAAGGTTTGTATAGTTAACAAAATGCCCTGGAAACTTAAAATAAAGAAAATAATTAATGAAAGTCTGTAACGCAGCTAAAAACTCAACAATTAAACTAAAAAGGAAGTGAAAAGGTTACTGTATCAAGCATGAAAAAAGTTAGTTTTCTGAACACCAGTAAACCAACGTTATCTTTCGCCCAGTCAAATCAGAGTGCCTGAATAAAGTTTTGAGTCAACATGAACAGATTTTTTTCGTCTGTTGCGTCTTGCATCCCAGACATAATAGATTTAGTTAAATTGTTTACCGTCAGGAGTTTAAGGATGATTTAATTGCGCAAGATTCCCCAGTTAGATGATGATCTGATAATATCTCTTCAACCAAAGAAGCAGGCATGGTAATTTAAGAGTACCGTTACCATTATGTAAAACAGTAATGTTGCGTGAGTTTTGTACTAAAGCAGGATCAGCTGTTGCAGGGAAAACAAAGTTTATTTCTCAAACTGACCATTTAAAAAAAAATTGAAAGCAAAATGCACCGAAATAATTGAGACTGTAATTAGGAAGTGTACTGTGTACTGCAGCTTACTTGACTGCAGTAAAAAAATAATTAAAAAGAAAAAACACCATTCACTAAATTTAGCTCTCAGATTGTGTTAATGAAAATGGTGGTTTAGAGGACGCCAAGTGGTCCTCTGTGTAGCATAAGAGCAGTGGTGTAGTCAAACTGGAACGGGCCGGAAAGCCGTTCCGGTACTTTCTATAGGCAGCAGTGGTGTAGTCAAGCCGGAACCCACATAATAGGCAAGCTAAGTCACATGACTCACATCTCCCACACAACTGTCTGATTCAGTCAGTAGTACTATTGATGCAATGAAAAGAGCATTAGGAACTTCTTCTGTTATGAACCACTTCTTTAAGAAGGCTAAAAATGCTGATGAAGACGAGAGCAACAGTGCATCCTCTACAACTGTGGACAAAAACACAAACTAAGCCATTAACACACAGACATGTACAGTAAATAAATTGTGTGTAAGATGGAGAAAGACACTTTGTGGAAATACTTGAAGAAATTAGATAAATGCCATTACCTATTATATGTGTTACAAATAAAATGTGAATCCGTATAGGAATTGTTTGAGAAAATCTATATATTAGTGGCGTTCCAGTACCTTCAGATTTAGGACTAGACTGGGTAAACGTGCCCTGTCACAGTGGGGTAGGGATAACTTTTGTGCGAGCCTATTCAATTGGCCTCTGTGGAAGGGTGGTGGGCAACTCACTGACACCAGGAGACAGTATTTTATTTGTAACGCCGCTCAGGCGCACTGATTTATTGCGTCCAGGAGAAGGCTGATTGTTGTCCGTGGACTGGATACGGTGACAGTAACCAGCACCACGGCTTGTACCACAACAGGTACACAAGCAAGGGCACAACAAGTGTTCATAAATAATAATGAAAACCAAAGGCAAAAGAAAAGGGAAAATAAAACACAGTAATAAAACTACAAACAAAAGTTCTGCTTACGCGGTGCCCCCACTGCCGCTAAGCCGGTCAGCACGAGCCTCTGTCCTCAGCTAGCTTGCTTTACACTGGGATGGCGGAGTTCCCATTATAACTAAACCCGTCCCCTTGGGTGTGTAGCCACGTATTTTATTTTGATTTCTCTTTTAATTATTTTCAGGCGGCTGTTATCCCCAGCCCGACTTGCCTCGTTTTCCTCCTTTTTAACACCTGACGTCTGCGGTCAGGGTCACGGTGTGTTCCCCATACGGCCACCCGAGTGCACCTAAAGCACCGTTCTTAAGGGCCGAGCAATCTCCCAAGACCCCCTCAGCCACTCAGAGAGAGGAAAGCCCACACACCCTCTTCCCCACCTCTCCGTGTCATCGCCATGACTGACAGGCGGATCATAGGAGACTGCTGCCCTCTACCTGCAGCAATACGCATGTGCCAGATAGTCAGTCCAGGTCTCCCCTGCTACAGCCTCATATTCAATACAATGCATCTCATGTGCATTCTGAATTATTCCTTTAACATGGACAGGGTTATAATTCCGAAATCTAAAATAGGTTAGTCAGGTGTAGGGGACCCATTACTCGTATTAGTACATGGCCATGTCATACTCATATGGGCTGTACTTGGAAGACATCACTGGTGCTTGGTTTATATTTTTTACACAGAAAAAAAAGGGCTTGTAACGGCTACTGATATAACCCAAGTACTCGGAACACCTCTAGCTGATAGGAAACACTGTACTTAGGGGTTAAATTCAATTAATAAAATATACTCTCAGAGAGGTAGGCAGAGGATCATGATGAGGATTGGATCATTCAAATTCATCCCAAATTCATCTGTTGTTGGGTGGTCTTGATTGGCAATAATCCTAAAATAATCTACAGCATTCGTTCAGCCTTCCAGAGTTATAAATAGACCCGCAAATGTATAGTTGTACATGCCGGTCACAAAAACGTAATATCCAAATACCAAATGGGTGGTATAGAACTAGAACCGGCCCACCAAGAGAAACACCTCACTGCTGACATCAAGCACACGTTGTGGGTCAGCAATTACATGCTTGGTTATATAGTCAAGAGTATAGAGTACAACACATTGATGAGACTTAGAATACTGCATTGTATTGCCTTCAAAGCAACTCCCAAAATACCAATCTTTAAATGCTTAGAATTACATGACTTTGTTAGTATGAAATCTGTCCAGAGCAAGTCAATACTTGATGAAATTCCAGTTCTTGAAACTTCGCATGACAGTTAGCAAGTTTAAAAACAAATTGAACAGCGTGGCACACAACACTGGAGAAAGGATAGAATAATCATCAACTTGTAAAAAAGCTCTGTGACAAGTACATAAGAACATAAGAAAGTTTACAAGCGAGAGGAGGCCATTCGGCCCATCTTGCTCGTTTGGTTGTTAGTAACTTATTGATCCCAGAATCTCATCAAGCAGCTTCTTGAAGGATCCCAGGGTGTCAGCTTCAACAACATTACTGGGGAGTTGGTTCCAGACCCTCACAATTCTTTGTGTAAAAATGTGCCTCCTATTTTCTGTTCTGAATGCCCTTTATCTAATCTCCATTTGTGACCCCTGGTCCTTGTTTCTTTTTCAGGTCAAAAAAGTCCCCTGGGTCGACAATGTCTATACCTTTTAGGATTTTGAATGCTTGAATCATATCACCGCGTAGTCTTCTTTGTTCAAGACTGAATAGATTCAATTCTTTTAGCCTGTCTGCATCGACATGCCTTTTAAACCGGGATAATTCTGGTTGCTCTTCTTTGCACTCTTTCTAGAACAGCAATATCCTTTTTGTAACGAGGTGACCAGAACTGAACACAATATTCTAGGTGAGGTCTTACTAATGCATTGTAGAGTTTTAACATTACTTCCCTTGATTTAAATTCAACACTTCTCACAATATATCCAAGCATCTTGTTAGCCTTTTTATAGCTTCCCCACTTTGTCTAGATGAAGACATTTCTGAGTCAACATAAACTCCTAGGTCTTTTTCATAGTTCCCTTCTTCAATTTCACTATCTCCCATGTGATATTTATAATGCACATTTTATTGCCTGCATGCAATACTTTACACTTTCTCTATTAAATTTCATTTGCCATGTGTCTGCCCAATTCTGAATGCCGTCTAGATCATTTTGAATGACCTTTGCTGCTGCAACAGTTTGCCACTCCTCCTATTTTTGTGTCGCCTGCAAATTTAACAAGTTTGCTTACTATACCAGAATCTAAATCATTAATGTAGATTAGGAATAGCAGAGGACCTAATACTGATCCCTGTGGTACACCACTGGTTACCTCACTCCATTTTGAGGTTTCTCCTCTAATCAGTACTTTCTGTTTTCTACCTGTTAACCACTCCCTAATCCATGTGCATGCATTTCCTTGAATCCCTACTGCGTTCAGTTTGAGAATTAATCTTTTATGCGGGACTTTGTCAAAAGCTTTCTGGAAATCTAAATAAACCATGTCGTATGCTTTGCAGTTATCCATTTTCAATGTTGCATCCTCAAAAAAGTCAGTACATTCTTTATTATAGGTATTGTAATATGCAGGGATTAATTTGTACACATGATTTCCATTACATGAGAGTAGATGTTATAATTAAGGCAGAAGGATAGCATTTTTGATTACAGACCTAATGTACTGACCAGTAGCTCCTGTATATGTTCCATGTTCTCATCATTTTATGGATCGGGGTTTCATGCCTTATTGTTGGTGTTGGTCGCTGCACACCCACCTTTGCATAGCCGTGTTTTAACAGAATCTTTAGTTTTGAACAATGCCAGTGGTGGGTTGTAATCTGATGAACAAGAGTGACGAAAACTGTTGTTAATGCATTTTTGGTGTTTTACCTTTTGGGGTGTAAAAAACCTAGTCATTTTCTTACTTACAGCCCCTAAAATATATCGTTAGAGTACACGTTTGTAATTTCATTCATGGAACAAGAAAGCTTTTTGTATGTATATTGTGCATATAGAGTTCGTAATTTGAAAACTGTTTAATTTTCGCCCATCAGACAAAAAGGTAACAGATCTTGGATCCGGTGCGACACGGCACAGATGAACCCCTGGTAATATAGTATACAACTGAACTCAGTGTTTGGTTACTTTTGGGAACGTTAACTGTGATTAGGGACTAGATTTAATTAATGAAATATTAATTATTGTTAACTTGCTTCTGGGAGCATTACAAGCCTTAAGCCTACATGGGGATTAATATTAATTAACACTGTACAATTTGTATGAGTACAGCATATCTATATTTGCACCTATACCATTTTATACCTAATAGTGCAGCTGTTCTCACAAATATCTGCTAAGGCAGGGATTCCTAAACTGTGGGAACAGTTGGCTGCGACGCAGTCCTGAGTGGGCCGTGGAAGCAACATCATTCTATGTATTTTTATATATATAATAACAAATGATTTATAGTGTTACAGGGTTTTCAAATTTTTTATTTGTCATTGTTCTTAGGAAGTGCTAATAGTGGGCTGCAGTGCCTAATGCAGCTGAACAGGCGGGCTTCAGGTAAAAAAGGTGGGGAACCCTGTGCTAGGGTCTCTGCTTACAAATACATTTGAAAAGAGCCGGGTCCTGGCTATACTGGAGGAGTCAGTTTTGATCTTAGACAATTCTGAACCAGCGCAAAAGATAATGGCAGTGTGCCCAGTCTCTGAGATGTCAAAACACTCGCTCTGTGTGGTAGATCATCTGGGGTTTAATTAGGTGTCAGGCAACAGTTGCAATCTCATTAAAACCTTGTAGTAATTAAACAACGACAGAATCAAATCTTGAGAGTCTCCTGTCAGTGAAGAAATGCTTAAAATAACATAAGAAAAACAAAGCTGCCTGCATGTTGTTTCAGTTAAGCTTGTGGAAAAACACAACTACGGTATTTAAAAAAAAATAAGTCTAGAAGAGAAGTACAGGAAAAGCTTTTCTTTATGGTCGCCTGATTTACTAGACAGTAACCCCAGAAAAAAGTAAACGACAAGCAACCACACACTCTGTTTCATTGTGACCTACTAAGGAGGCGAGACTGGTGAGAAGTCTTTGTCTTTAGTCTCTTTGTAGACAGACCCACATACCTTATAGGACATACCTTTTCTAACAATATTTGTAACTGTTTTAATGGTTGGTATATTTTTAAGGACAATTTTAATATGTTAGTTTAAAAGAAAACAAAATGCAAAAAGTACTGTTCAGCACAATCCTCAATAGCTCCCCATGTCTGACATCATTTCAGTGCATCCAATTAACAAGCCATCACAAAGGAGTTCCAGTGAGGCTGCGCTGGGTGGGATGTTGGGGATTTTCAGGTATCTGTATCTGTGGAGATTAAACAAAATATAATGTCCTAATGAGGCTTTGTAACAAAACATTTCACTCACGGGAACCAAGTTAATGTTGTACGTATTCATCTGACACCTGATTAGCAACTTATTTAGTTTGATAAGTTTCATATAATACACAGAAGTTACATCATATTTGCATGCTATTTGTCTGCTTGACTTATTGGTTTACCTCAACATTTATAATGACTTTTTTCCCTTTAGTGTCAGAAGCTTCTCATATGAATTCTTCTTCTCTTGTTACACACTTTTTTTCCTATCTTGGTGTCAACACACATACAGTTCATTGCCATTAAGCACTCAATTCTTCATCCCAGAATTCAGTCACACACTATATTAGCCTGGTAACAATTATCAGTGATTATAGAGTAATTAATAAGGTAATTAACTTTGTTACACAATAATAATTGTTAATAGTTAAATGTGAAGATTATAATTGCAGCTAGGCTCAGGTAATTATCCCAAATATTGTATATCAATTGTAATTAGTAATGACAATTGTTGCCAGATTAACATAAAATGATACCCCAGGACCATACATTCCCTCTAATTAGCTTCACTCTGAGTGACATTCTGCTGCTAGGTAGGCAAGCCCCACACCAAATCCATTCATACCTGAGACAACAGAACAACGTCAACTAAAATACTATAGAAAACACCCACGGCAGCTTACAGGTCAGTAAAACCCCTCATTTGTGCTGACTCACCATTGATCTCAAAGGGCCTCTTCAGAATCATCTGCCCTCTGGGAAAGCTTTGGCACTGGCTTGTGCAACCTTGCAGTGCACCAGATCATTTATTTAAAATAGTCAACAACAGAAACCTTCACAGGAGCTGTGAGGCTCTGTATATCATGACCCCATTCAGAATGTAACTGTAAATGGGCTCTTATCCTCAATGTTAAATTAAATTGAATTCAATTACAATGCAGTCATTAAATATTTGCAGTGACCGTCAATTCTAGTCCATTCTACAGGATTATATAATTAAATAACTGAACTGCTTTAGGATGTACAGTAAATAAAGGTTACATTTGTTCAATAAAAAGAAGAGCAAGGCTGGACAGGAAGGGCCAGAGTTGCCCATCCCTGATATAAAGACACGACAGCATTACTAGACTTCCATTCTGTTCCATGACATGAAAGAAACGTACAGAATGCACATTGTCTCTATTCCCTATTTAACATCACACTGAATGTGTCCCTGAAAAAAAAAATCTTACCTATGAGCTCCCTCTGGTGGCTTATTTAAACCTAGCACTTTTACTGTCTTCTAGTTATGCAAGTTACTGTGGTGTCTATATTTAGATCAGTGTCAAAGACTTTTCATGGATATACTTTCATTGCAAATTCCATTACTAAAATATGTCTCTGGATAATCTTTTTAAAGACACATATTAAGTTACAAATACAGTATACCTTAAACAAGTATTGTGATGGATGAATAAATGCAGATCAACTGCAGTTAAACATTTGTTGTCTGTTTTACACCACTCCGACCCCTCTGAATGTGCAATATATATATAAACAGGTGTCTGCTTGCACTGCCCTATGAGCTTCATACTAAAATGTTCATTTTTTATATACAGGGCTGTCATGATATATTGAGAGGATATGACATGGAAAAGGGTGCTACTAAACTAAACTGAAGGATACCTATTGAAGTGTGTATGAATGGAAAAGTGTGAAGGACAGAAGTTTCTCAGAATAAAATTGTGAAGGACAGAGTTTACTTTCATCCTTTTATAGTGAGAACTTTGTCCTTAGGTATATATATATATATATATATATATATATATATATATATATATATATATATATATATATATATATATATATATACAGTGCCTATAGAAAGTCTACACCCCTTGAACTTTTTTCACATTTAGTTGTGTCAGTGCCTCAGAGTTTCATGCATTTAAATGAGGATTTTTTCCACTTGTCTACACACCATACTCCACACTGTTAAGGGGAAAAAAGTTTTTATTGAGAAAAAATTATATATTAAAAATACAAAAGTGAAAGATCATAATTGGATAAGTCTCCACCCCCTGAGTTAATACTTGGTGGAAGCACCTTTGGCAGCAATTACAGCTGTGAGTCTGTTGGGATAGGTCTCTACCAACTTT